>PTEX01000028.1:2893816-2948452 GCA_003342815.1 Eudromia elegans | reverse complement strand
GAAAAAGAAAAAAAAAATCAATGAAGCCCAAACACTGGAACAAATCAGAAAGACATCTGTCATCTCTCCCATGTTGCCCTTGATAATTAGCATACTGTCTCTGAGCTTGTCTGACACAGAATGAGCTAGATCTTATGTCTTGTAAACATTTTTAATTTTTAGCTTACAACTACTTTTCAGTAGCCGTGGTTCACGATGAAACATTGCTCACAACAGGGGCTGACAACTGCTTGGAACTTGGTTTGCTCCATGTTTTCTATGGCAGTTGTGTTTTTATTTTAAATGGAAGTGGTAATATAGTTATAACCGGAACATCCACAGTAAAAGGGGGTCACACTAAACATGCCAGACCTGTCTGGGCAGGTCTAATTTAAACACCAGCCTTTTAAGAACGGGACTGTCTTTGAATGAGATTTCTTTGTACTTCTGAAGACAGCACACACCCTTTTCCTGCTGCTTGATTAAACAGCACTTGCCCAATGAATAGATCTTGATCAGGAATAGAAAATGCATGGAGCTGTCCTGGGGAAAACGTGCTCTATCCTTTCCCAGACTCACCTGTGGGAAGCCACGTACGGCTGCATGGAGTGCACTGACCTTTCCGATCAGCCCTCTCACATATGGTCCTCTGCTCTGCCAAACGCCTGTGCCTTTGCAGCACCTTTACACGTTTGATCCCGATAAATCACTAACAGAGGCCACTTGCAGCAACTCTGTATGGTTACGTTTGTRTTTGCCCTGCGCCCGTCCTGGAGGGCGAGCACAAACCACGACTGCACCGTTTTATTTGTAAGCTCCACCGTGACAGTCACCATGCAAGTCCTGAGGTGCACGTATCGCTACTCTGCCTTGCAGAAGAGGATCCTCCCGTGCTAAAAATAACCCCATCTTTGCTGTTTGAATAATCACCTCTAGTCTTGTTCCCACTCACCCCTAACAGCACAAGTCAAAGAGAGCAAAGCAGAGTGCTGAGGAGCTGATTTTCATGTGTTTGTTGATTATTAAAGATTTACACTATTCTGCTTTGAGTGCTTTCTCCATGTATCAGAAATTATAGAAATACTGGCTCCCACAATGAGTTACTTGCAAATCCACTGTCTTCATGTGCAGAAAGCATAAACAATATAGTACGAATATATTTTCATTGCATTTTGAGAGTTTGCACTTTAAAAAGTGATAGACGAAAAGCCAATTCTTTCAAAAACAAGGTTTTGAAAGCACCTTTGATAACTTGAGGCTGAAGCTATGCTTCTCAGCCCCTTTGTTGTAAAGTGAAGCCAAGAGCGCTTCTCTACCTCGCAGGATCGTCATGAGGACATATATCCATAGGCTGTAGGACACTCAAATACCGCAGTTATGTATGTGCCTATACATGCTGYGTATGGACAACAACGAGGGCAACCTGGCCCCCATTGTCTCATCCTGAGTCATTTCCAGGAGGTGCTTGTGTTCATTTGGAAGGACAACAAGGCATGACTCAGTGGATCAAAGCAATTTATCAGTCCTTAAATCAGTGCCTAATGTTAAATTCTGAGCTCCCTTCTCTCAGTTGATTTACATATTAGAGCTTTACCTGGCTGGCATTAGCTGAACCTAGGCTGACTCGATAGGCAGAATAGTTTATGAAATGGTGAAATTTCATGCAATACGTCTAGTAAACTTTCCACAGAATGCAAGTCATTTTTACACTACTTTTTATCCACTTACTATTGTATTTGCTGCTCTGCTTTTCTTTTTTGAGGGACTGTAGAATTCATTTTGGGAAGACAATGGGAGACAATACATCCTTCATTCGCTCTCTAGCCAGACATTCAACTATCTTTCCAAGACCAGGCTTGGAAAGGATTTTAACTAGTGCCTAAAAATACATATCYTATGATATAAGCAAATACCTGCCTCTCTGGATTGCAAACGGTGATCATTCTGCAAAGMGAATTCTTTACAGCATAGGATCCAGGTAGGCCCTTGTCTCCTGGTGCTTAGACAAACACTTTTTGGTTTATATAAATAGTTGACAGATCAAATTTCACCAGTTGCCACACCCAGGCAGCCTGAATCACCCAGAGAACATAAAGAGAGTCAACTTTTATACATTGCTTTTTACCAAAGTACACATGAGTTGCTATGTTACCTCCTTCCTACCAGCAAACAGATTTTTCATTCCGAAAGCATTTTGCTGTGTATCAACCCTCTGCCTAATGCTTGCTGAAGCCCAGCCTGAGTAAGAGGAAGAGCAGAGGGTGCGAAACTAAGCAAAAWGAATGTGCAAAATACACCTTTAACCTCTGAACTTCATGTTGCTGCTCCTCTAAAGGAGCCGACCTCCCACAACCACAGGGCACTTCCAAGAACCACCTTGCTTTGTCCTGAACGCGGGGTGGAAGGAGCAGGATATCTYTTATCGTGGGAAAATACAAACATTGTTAAGAAAAATCTTTATGAGACACATGAGTTTGTCTACATGTACTTGCTGACAAGCATTAGTTGGATTTCTTTCTCTATAAAGATTAATACAAGGTAAACTAGATCAACTGTAAGTAACGCTCTACRCAGTGAAAGCTTGAGGAACAAAAACGTAGCCCTTCCCCATCCGTACTGGTGTTGACCACAGCCTGCAGCCACCCCTATCACTCATTACAACAGAGCCTCCTACACCTAGTTTTTGGCCGTAGAGCTGCCCAGCGAGCTGTTCCCTCAGACCAGCAGGTAAGGGCCCTTCTCACCATTCCATGCTACAGGAACGGCCTCTCCCAGCATGGTTTCCACATCACTCTTGCAGCTCTGGTGGTCAAAGAACACAAACACGACAAGGGAGCATGTGGGACATGCAGATGTCATGTTTGTCCATGCTCTGGATATACTGGCAAATCCAGAAACAGCTTCTAAAGCAACACCTKGTTTTCAGGCTCAAAGCAGCAACTGGAGGGAAAGCTGATTTAAGATACATCTTTTGGCATCGCAACATTTCAAAAAGCCTGAGTTCCAGTCTTACTAATTGCTTATTAACATCAGTGTATCCAAACTGCCATATTGCTTCTACTTTTAATTACGGACAGGCAATCCCAGACTGTTCCTGGAGATGAAATTCACTGGCCCAGTTCATCTGGACTCTTGCCTGCACTCCAACCTTAGCCTTAATCCACCTCTAACCTAAACCCTGCTTAGCAACTGCTATCAGAGCTCGAAAGGAGACTGAAAAASAAAGTGCCAAGGTCTGAATTCAGTACAAAAAACTGAAGATAATCTTTGTTTTCAGAACAACTTACCTAAAGTTTCCTACCACCATACACAAAACACTCAAAGTTTCATTGCTGACCAGAGGGAAATTGGACCCAAGGGAATTATTTCTGCTTACTGGCCATTAGAAATAAACTAATGTACATCATTTACTCTGCAAAGGTTTGATTTATTGCAGGTGAACAATTCTATTGTTAAGTCAGCTTACTTCATAGCAAGGTGTATTTACTGAAATCTTTTCTGTTTGTTTAAACTCTTTATAGAMATTTTTACATAGTTTCAAATAGCTGCGGTTAAACAGTTGTAAGTACATAGGTAATTCCAACTGTGTTATTGATTGTCTCTTTTCCTCTGCTCTTCTAAATTATGGGTGACCTTTAACTGTGCTTTTTTTATATATATAAAGTATAAATATGTCTTAAGATCTGATTTTTTGTTTCATCCCTTTTCTGTTATGTCGTATAAAGAAAATACATCTGGTAGATTCTCACTATGTAGCTGGTACACAGGTGAGCTATGCCTGGCTTACATGAGGCTGTTGTGCCCAAAGGAGAAGCCTGAGCAAGTCTGTGTGCTGAATCCCCAGGATTTCTGGGGTAACCCTGAGCCTATTTTGTACAGCACTAAACTGACCCTCTGCAATAGTCTTGCCCAGTGAGCTGCAGGGCGCCTGCCTGTGCTGAGCACAGGATAGGGAAAATCATGGAAAAAAGGTTGCAGTTGAGAGAAGGAGCTTTAGTGAATTAATCAGGGCAATCGCAGTGAGGAGGAAGAGGAAGGTGGCATCAGAGGAAGGGGAGGAGTTGAAAGAAATGCGCAGAACAAACACTAAGAAAGTTAGAGAGAGAAGGTGGTCCTGGGCGTCCAGGGGAGCGGACACACGTGTGTGTGCGGCTCGTGTGGTGCAGGCAATGGGAGTTGGCACAGGCTATAAATTAACTGATGTGATACATAAATCCCCAGCAAAACCAATTGCACACACCCAGTTGAAAAATGTCAGTAAACAATAATTCCTGTCCTTTTTATATCTATTACCTCAAGCTCAAGCATGCCTTAATCCTTCATTTTATGTGATATCGTTTACCTTATCCAACACATATGAAAGGATATGTTCTCCTTCTTAGACTACCCTAAACTTTCTATGAAACTAGCTTTAAGGAGTAGGCCAATATTTGTATAGCACATAATACCTAAAAGGAGACTCCCTTGTCTATACAGACAGAGAAAAYTCCCGTTTTAGGCCTTCAAAATAGGATGAGTATTGTATGCTTAGAGACACACAGTCTGCCTTCAGCAACGTGTTTTATATTCTTAGCATGTGTCCCTTGTGTCTGAAAACTAAGGACTGTATGCCAAAAGTCAGTCACCTTTCAGCTATGACAAGCCTAGAAACGCCCCCATCTTTGAGCACAAACAATCAGGGGTATCACGCTCTTGTGGGGCTTTCAAACAGTTGCAAGAAATACAGGGTTATAAAGTCTGCACTACTTCAAACAAGAATGGGGGGACTGACAGGGAACAGAAAAGAAGTGGAAAAATAGGAAAACCAGTTAAACAAATGACTTCCCTGGAAGCCARGAGAATGGGGTTCTGTGCCTGACTCCCCCTCAGGCTTGTTGTTGGCCTTTGGCAAGTTGCTTGTCTTTTCTGTCTCAGTTCTCTTAGTGTTTTTGAGTA
This sequence comes from Eudromia elegans, assembly GCA_003342815.1. Classification (NCBI taxonomy): domain Eukaryota; kingdom Metazoa; phylum Chordata; class Aves; order Tinamiformes; family Tinamidae; genus Eudromia; species Eudromia elegans. The sequence continues at coordinate 2,943,538 of PTEX01000028.1, read as the reverse complement.
CAAAGAGATACAATGATGAGCAGCTCATAGATTGCAAGCTAGACAAGGAGCAGCAGTGGACACAGTAAAAGCATCTTTGGGTCGTGTTTTAGAAGAAATAAATGTGGGCGGTGGGGATAAACAGRGGTTGACATTAAATGGGCGAATTTACACTCATTTATTTTCATTTTCACTCACTTGCTTCTAATATTCAACACTGCTTCTGTATCCCCTAGTCGCTCAAAGAAGACTCCTGTATTGCTTTGCCTCCCACGGCTTCATTTTATCTTCTCACCTGCTCTTCTATTAGTCTGACTTCTGGCCTTATAAGCTTATGCATAATTGTGCATGATGGCAATCAAGTTGTGACTATCAGCTGAACTGGTTCCCTTGCCTCTATCACCACATTATCTCATCATGTCCCTAATTTTCTCCTTATGCTTCCTGCAGGCTAAGTTGTGAGTGTGGACTCCATATGCGTCCCTCTACTTCCTAGCTGAATGTTGTTATTCTGGAGATTTGTGCTGCATTTCAATGTTCTTTTTTGATTGCCTTTTTTTAAGCAATTTTTTAATAAATTTTCAAATAAAACAAGCGCATATATCTATGAGGTGCACAACAGACATTCAAAGTACTTGACTTAATACTTTAAATAAAATCTTACTTTGTAACTATTTTCATGCCCTCAGAACGAAACTGTAATATCTGATTGCTTTCATCCAGCATTATTCAGGTTGCTGAAAAAGTCGCCTTGTTTCTCACTTTACTTTCCCATCTTTTAAAAACACAAATGGATGCACCAGAAGAAACAGCTGCCTGTGGGACAGAATCAAGACTGCACAGACTTCAGCCAGCCTGTTTTAAGTTATCTAAATAATCCCAATGCAAATTATATTTTAAAAAGATTTATTTTAATGAAAGAAGCTATCTGAATTAATATTATGTACAGTTGGAAAACCTTGCTTCCTGAGCAGATACTAGAGAAAAATAACTCTTAAGATTAAATATTCCTTCAAAGGATTCAGTACTTTGCTTGATTAAATTTCAGGAGCTATTACTCTAAGTTTTCAGCATTCATTTTGCTCAATCCTGTGATCAAGCAGAATTGCTAATGTCTTTGCAGTATTTATGGTGGGAGGTGTGAAGGATTATTTAAAGGAAAAAAAAAAAGCCCAAACTCATTTTACAGTAACATTCAAAGACGACACATCAGATTGTCCAACCACCAGAGGACTGAGCACCAGCATCTATCGTMTTGCTCCTCTCCCATGTGCAGATCTAACAAAGTACACAGCACATTATTACTAATTGGTCTGACTTTACATGCAGCAAATTCCTGACAGGAAGACACAGATTAAAGACAAAGAATTGTATCATGAGATATGCAAAAATGTAGCTGGAATTCTGGGTCTCCCCTTAAGCTAAGCCCCCAACACCAGCACCTCTGACTTCTCAGTTATGTCTAATTCCTTGTTCTYCTAATTCCCCTGAGCAGTGGACAGTGGAGCGCAGATGGTTTTAAGAAATGAAATGAAAGAAATGACAATTAGTGAAAGCAGTAAAATGCCCTTTTTTGTGTCTAAAGCTCAAATGCTTGTCAAAATTGCCCTAATATAATCTAAACTAAAAGTTTCCTGAGATATTCCAGAGGACACTGGTAGTTCTGGCCATAGGAAATAAAGAAGAGGAGAGATAGGAAAAGATTATCTTTCCAAAAATGAGACATCAACATTTATAAATTAATGGACTGAGAACACTTTCATTTGCCTAAATTGGTACCACAGTCCTGTACTTCTATAGTTATGCACATTGGAAAGACACGAAACATTTTACTAGCATTGATAGAGATTTGTAAAACCCTGGCATTCAAGCAGTCAGTGTGGTCCTGGTTTTGTAGATGGGGAATCTTCTCATGACCTAAACTAGACCTCAGATCTTCAGGTCGTGGTCATCTGCAGCTCATCGACATTTATGAGCTTTTTCATACAGCTTTCTGCCCTTCCTACTAGTAAGATACAGAAATTTGTGCATCAAGGTACCTGTAAATATTATACTGATGCTGCGTAGTGGAAAAGTCTAAAGCCCAACTTCTAAGCTGGACAGGACGCAGGCGCTGTAAGCCCTTGAGCTCCTCTCATCAGCAAAATGATCAATTTGCTGTGTATCATTTTGCACTTTCTAACAGTGTTTGTAGATGTCTGCTTAAAAAAAAAAGAAAAAAGAAAAAAAAAAGGGGAAAAGAAAAAACACCCCATACTGCTGCTGAATGATTTTTACCCTCCCTATTTGGCTTAATTCCAAAGTCAGGATTAAAACTGCTCTTTGCTAAGCAAAAAATATTAACTATTGCTACTTCATCAAAATCCAGCACCAATGCATTTAACCAGTTTATCAGCCAGGAAGATGATATTTTCATATTTGCTAGCCTGGAGCTTCACTAAAATTAAGATCAACTGAGTATGGCTATAACAATTATCAATTTTCATTCTTGGATAACAGCTTGAAATTGCCTTCAGGAAAAAAGGAGGATCCTTTTGCTTTGGATGCAAAAAAAAAAAAAAAGATAGATATAAAATTAACTACTCTTTCTTCCTCAGGCTAAACATGTGGTTAATCTCACTAAAATTATTCAACAACTTTACAGGTTGCATCCCTATTTGCTTTAGCTTTCAGGTTGATAAATGAGTAAATAAAAAAGCTGTCAAGGATATTAAACTGCATTCTCAGCCTGGACCTCTACCTCTTCTATATTAAATTACTTCTTGCAGACAGTTGAAACTGTACTGAAAGGCAAAAATTTGAAGCATCTTTGAAAGAAGCCTTCAAAACTTTTGAGAACATTTTACCCACTGAGTCAACTGCATTTTGCACCCGGACTTGCATACCCATCCAGTCATAGTGAAGGTGCCTTCTTTCAAAATAGTTCAATGAAGAGACAACAGTTTTACTCAACAGCATAATGAAGGTTAATAATTTGCTGCTGAATGCTACTATGTCATAGAAATTAAAATTTTTGATAACACAAAGTCACTGGAAAATTGATCAGCAGCAGACATACTGTTTTCCTACAATTTTCTAGGCTTTGTTTCGTGGGTCTGGCAAAAGCAGCAGGAGGATCTAGTAGCTCTAKCCCTCAGCAAACTTCCCACAACTGGGCATTTTCCCGGTTCCTCAAGCAAACAAAGCACAGCTTTTATGTACTCTTAAAAAGGGAACTCCCAAGGGCAAAGAAAATTAGCTGCATAAGTAGTCAGAATAGATTTTTATGTCAAAAATAGACATGCTAAAAAAAAAAAAAACCCTTTTCGCTTCCTTTTATTTTTCTATTAAGACATGTCAGAGGATTATTTATTTATTTGGATACAAAATGAGGTTTCCTATGTCACTGGAGAAGAGAATACTTTTTTTTTTTTAAATGATCTTTCCTTTTGAAGATTTTCCACAGAAGGAATGCTTACCATTTTTGMCTGGCCCCAGAATAGATCCTACCAACCACAATGAAGCAAACACATGCAACTGAGAGTTGAAGTAACGTCGTCTCAGGATTGCTTAAAGCTGTACAAAGATTAAAGCGCCCGAGCTCTACCTTGCTCAATCGACAAGATTGCAGACTCCTACTCCAAGGCACATGTGGGGCTGCATTGCATGGGACCTGTATCCCAAGAAGAGGTCAAAGGGACTGACATCCCGTTGAGCAACATTTTCTATGGCTGAGACAAACGAAGTATCAGATCAAAAGCGAGGGGGCCGAGTAAAGCATCAACTTGTTATCAATTTGAAGACACAAGAGAGACAAAGCAATTTCATCAAGAAAAATTAACCCACATTGATAACAGATAAATGGYGAAACTATTCTGAGACATGTCAATAATCCTATTCCATCAGAGTGATGAAATGGCTATAAAAAGAAACCTCTTAGTGCCTCTTAGTGAATTTGGACAGCTTTTTTTCCCCCCCGTGAAATCATTTCCACTTTAAAAAGCAAGTAGAAATGCCCCAAATTTTTACAATTTCTTTTTTAGCCAATTTGCATTCTGAAGTTTTCTGTTGAGTTTGAAACAGTTGAAATTGGAGCAATATCGTAAAGCATTTTAATCAAACAACTGCTGTGAGAGTTTTCATTTTTAACTGATGTTTCACATTTCCCACTTTTTCCCTATTCAAGAAAAGCAAAACCACCMCCTAACTTCACAGTCCTTAAAGCCTTGGGGAAGCAAACCAGCCTTTCATGTTGTTCTAAGAAATGGGCATCACAGGYGGGCACGGGCCTCACTATTTTACCTCTCTTTTTGTGGAGGAGAATCTTTAAGGAACCTGTTAGGAACATAGCAAGACTTCCCACAAGTCAACCTGCGCCCCTTCAGTAACTGCATGTCCACTTGGCTGGAAGGGAGACTTTGGAGTCTCCTCTTTGGAGGGGTGCTCCGTGGCAGAGCGATTTGCTTACCAACGACAGGCCAAAAGCACCTCCAGCCGATGAAGCTGTGGGCAAGAGCAATTCCTCCATGCTCGCCAGCAAGGGAATGAGGCATCTTTGGAAAGATTGTGCATAAGRGGAGCTGTTAAGCTCTAGCTCAGCAGGGCGTTCGCCCCCTCCACAACACTCTAATCAAGGGTATTGGGCAGCGATTAGAGTCACCGTCAGCAGCTGCTCCTGCACTGCTGAGAAGCCTTCATCCTGCTGGGCCTCTGAAATGTGGGCCTCGCATGGCAATTAACACAGCACTGGGAGCTCTCCCATGGGATGACAGACAACAAGTGCCCTCGGAGAAAGGCACTGGCTGGATTAATTTCCACGACTGCAAAGATCAGCTGCAGTATTCCAAATCAATAGCCTACCTATTGCCTACCACTTTTTTCCTAAGTTCTCTAGCAGGACACAGGTACCACCCTTGTCTTCTTGTGTCCCCAAGTGGCAGTTTGCAAATATTTACCAGCAGTAACAATAACATTAAAGAAATAGCTGGATAGAAGCATAGAAATGGTTAGACCTGTGTGTGTATATATACATATATATATATATATATATATATATATATAGAGTACACCTGACATGATGGCAAGGCATTCAGACACTAAGTAATCCATGATTCATTTAAGGACTAGTCGAAGTTGGCATGTTGTGTATTTGCATTCACACACATAGTAAGAGATAATGGGCACCTACTCCGCAGTACTGTGGTTAAGCCTCCCACCTTTAGTCCTAGTAGAAGGCAGCAAACTGAATGTCTAGCTCCAGCGAGCRCCCTGATCATGGGAGATCAGGACGTTACCGCAATGTAGTCTGCAAAGGAGAGTATTTCCATGACAGTCATTTCCCAGGAACTTTCAAATATTTATTTTGTCCTCGAGTCTTATGTGTCTGGAAACACAGACATGCACGAGCTTTTGTAGATTAATGTAAACAGTGTATGAAATTGAGCACAGAGCATTAGGACTCAGGCCCCTCTAGCTACCTGCAAATGTAGAGGAAGTTCAGGATTACCAGCACATAATTGTGGAGTTGGGGGAGCCAGCCCAGCATTTGACTTTTCCCTTGGTTCAGATTTCCCTGCATATAGAAAGAGTGGGTGGATATGGCAAGACGCACCGTATTTATATATCAGCTGATGTCACATCTGAATGCAATTCTAGATTTACTATTACAACTCTTCCTTCATCTAGGCAATAACTACTTGCCTGCTAAAAGGCATCAGATTCTTTTATTGTTAAAATGAAACCGGACCTGGTACCCTGGGGCAACTGATTTCAATCTCCAAGTTCATATGGTTTTTCTTGCTGACAAGACTGGTTTGAAGGAGAGCCAAAGCGCCAGAGGCAGTTGCCCTTGCTAAGAAGAACCTTGAAAGACATTATGATGATTGTTAATAGAGTATGCACACACATGCACACAATTTTCTACGAACTGGAAGCTTATAACGAGTCCCCCCTCAAACCAAAGGGGCCATAAGCGCATGGGATTTATGTGAGGAAGACCCAGGAGGCAGTTTGTGTCCTATGGCAGGGACAGGAAATCTCGAGTTTGCAGGAGTCGGACAAGTTGGCTCTCGAGTGTCGCACTGCGCGGCCGGTGGGTTGTCCCTTGGTGCGTAGGCAGTGCTGCGGGCTCAACATCTACACACGCAAATACCAGATTTGCATGTAGGCTCGGGACTCTGACATAAAAGCAACAATAGCTTGGTGCAGTTCGCTTGTGGATGTGCCATTATCTGAGTAGGCTTTTTTTGAATATCAGATCTGATACTTTAGGGGTAGAAAGCACGCAGAGGAACTTTAAAGTAATCAAAAAGTTGRAACTTACGGATTTTTTCAGGATTCAAGATTTTTGGTAAAATTTTAAATACAAAATCGGACAATAATTGAGATTGGAAGAGACCTATGGAGATCCTAGTCCAATCTCCCTGCTCCAGCAGGTAATAGCAGTATTCCCGCTCCACAGTCTTGAGCATGTTGGCAGACACAGCTCTTGTCCTAAAGCTCCTTCCTCCTTGTACCTGCACCRTCTCACCATGCACTGCAGGAACACAAAAGCCTAACTCTGCAGCACAGGGCAGGACTGCAATTTTCCAGGCAACATGTGCAATCCTGGAGGAACAATTTGCTCAACTTGCCTCCGTTCTCTCCCTGTTCAATGGACCTATTTTCTTTATTGGTCTCTATGCTCATTAAATATAAATTGCACACCTTYTTTCTCTTAAATTAAGCTTCTTTTTGAGCTCTGGTTTCTCTTAGAGAAGGAGGACAGTTACCAAAATAAGCACAGTTTTTCTTGCTATGGAATTACTACAATTGCAGCTTTTTCTAGGCAGAGGTTTAATATGGGAGGTTTGTCTGCACTAAGCGGTTGCTCTGAATAATTGCACCAAACAGTTCCTGTTTTTCTGGACCTACTGCATTTTTCTACAGGAAAGGGGGGAAAGGGGGGAAAGGGGGGAAAACCTTCAAGGTGCCAGGCAGCTGAAGGAGCTTTCCAGGAACCTGTGAGTCTAATTTACTCTGCACCTCAGCACCCCCTGAGAAGGAAAATCCATGAGTGTAGTGTAACCTGCACTGCCAAAGTGCTGGTTTAGCCACATTTAGCCCCATTTCCACGAGCAATCAGCCTCTGCGTTTGTCCTCTGTTAAGGAAAGGTAGCAATGACCTTGCTGGCAAAAAGATCCCAAGAGCTCTCATGCAATGGGGAGTTAGTTACCCAATAACAGGAAYGACTACAGGAATCGTGGCTCAAGGACAGTCGCATATCCCAAGGCACACAGATTCCATGAAGGTCCTTATGACTACTTCCAGATCTCAGTTCAAGGCATTATTTATGCTTTTCTTTTTCTTTTTTGAGAATAATCATTTTTTTATACTGGAGTTTGGATCCACAAGGGCTTATCACTTAAACAGGATGTTAAACTAGCTGTTTAAGAGTGAAAGAGGTAAAAACTGGGACTAGATGAAAAGGCCAATCGCCTTTACCTGGTTTAGTATTTCTGGCAGGGGAGACTGTACTCAATCATTARGACTTTTAGTTCCTATTTGAATTTGTGAGAATAGTTGATAAACTGCCACTATTTACACCGTTGTTRGTAGTAACAGCGACGGATGGCATCCCACTTCTGACTTTTCTAGCATTTCCTATGCAAAAAATAAATAGAAACCTGCTAAAGATGCTCTACATAAGAGACAAACCCCAGACACAGCACAACATATTTACCAACACGACGCTTWATGAGGGGAAGGCAACGGCCTAAGGCCTGCCCCGCACTCTGGGCTCTATGTGTTCCTGGTGACCGTACCCAAATGGCATGAGATGCTCGTACTGGAAACGAGCTCTTGCTCTTTACCTGTGTARGGAGGGGAAAGAGGATCACAGCCACATCCTCAGCAGCTCGCCCACCTACTGCTCTCGTTAGCCCATTTTTCTGATGGATTTTCCTTTGGGCAGAGRATGTTCCTCAGAGCCATCTCTGTCCTGTGTCAGCCTTGCCCATTTTGTAGGCAGCACCAAAACTGCTGCGTGCACCCCGTATCCTGCTCCCCTGGTGCTCTATGTCCTTGCTGCAGCGACATTGAGAGCTAGATTTCAGATGCCAAGGGCAATGGACATCCTCGTAGAGCGAGACAAATCAGCAGTGGCGTGCGGAGGATGATTGACACGGCATGTAAGTTCTTATTCTGTCAAAGCTTCGCAATGTTGTTAGTTGTCAAACCCAACCACCCTGCCATGGCTTTGCCACAATCCCACATGATGCCCAGTGTCTATCAGGCTTTTCATCTGCTCCTGAGGACGGCTCTTTGCAAACTCCATTGGCAGAGTTATGCATGTAACTTATGCATAGCCTAAAGTCAAGCAGCCTTGTGAAAATTCATTTGCTTTGCAGACTGTGCGGCAACAATATTTTYGGTTGTTGGACTTGTAGGAGAGGAGGTTCTCCTAAAACCCTTATTTTTAAAATGAGTAGATTTATAATGAAAATTGTCTGTGCTTCCAAACTCACCATTTAACAGGTGAAAGTAGAAAGAAAAATAAATAAGTAAATAATTTAGAATTTATCCTTCTGGGTTTTGACAAATTCACAACTTTTAGCCATCCCAGGAATTACTGTACCAGCTCACCTTATGATCTGTACAATCCCTCATCCTAACCCCCAAGTTCTGACTATATGCACACAGAAACCTGCAGTACCTAGATCCTGAACTGCTTCTCTACAGTGAGAAAGGTCCCTTTTGTGATTTAAGTCTTAATTCTCCCTCCAAAAAAAATTCTTCTTTTCCAGAAGGGAATGAGAGGGATCTATATATGGTCCACTGTAAAGGATGGATAAAGATTAAAACATATTGGGAATACTGTGACTTGCACAATTTTAAGCTTTCTTTATAATCTTAGCTTATTTTATATGCATTTAGCAGAGCCAGCTCCTGCTATCAATGCTGACTTTACAGTCCTGGGAACATGTTATGACAGCTCTGATGGTCATTTCAAATAGTCAACGTCTACACAATCAGAAGCACCCATATGTCCTCATAAACTTACTAAAATACCTTAAAATGAAATAAAGCAAGAAAATAAAAAAGCCACAAATAAACACCAGGTATTAAAATCTCTCATAAATAAGAACTGTCCCACATTAAATTCAAAATACTTGTATCCTTATTAGATAATCAATATATCCATCGTAAATAATAGAAGAGGAAAGRTAGCCTGAATGGACATTTGGTTCCTTGCCTGGACTCTCAGCGAGTGCATTCACAATTCATGCGATGCACAGTGGTYTGTGTCTCAACCTCACCATAATCAGAGATCTCAAAAACCTCTCTGCAAGGGTCGATGGAGAGATTCATAGTTAGTAAGAGTTAGCTGAAACCTAGCTGATATTCAGATCTGCAAAGCTGAGAAGCAAGTTTCATGCTCCAGCTGTTCCTTGCTCATGGTTTTTCCTATGAAATTCAGCTTAGGTCTGGCTAGAAGGAAAACAGGAGCCTTGGAGGGGAGATCCACCACAGAGATCTCCTACATCATGGTTTTGAAGCTGGAATCAAGACGCACATCCAGCAAGGCTGTCCCTCAAGGACAACTCCTCTTGTGACAGCGCGAGTTGAACCACACCAGTGCCACACTGCAYCGTAAATGTTATGTAAACACTGGGGATGTCTTTATGCACGGATTAAAAAGAGGATTGCACAAGTTTTCATGATCCTGTACTTCTTAGCTGGAGAGATCTCATCAAGACCCAGGACAAACTGCATGATTTACKGCCTTGCCAGTATCTGCTAAAATGGAAATGATATCATGGGGCTGTGGTATTTATCCACACCCCATTCTGCACTGCACTCATCTAGGTCCAAGTGCACTGGCAAAGAAAAATAAACAAATCTAGGACAATGCGTTACATGAAGAGTGTGCCTCAACTTCAGAAGTTTAACAATTGCTATTTAAAACTCAAGCAGCTTTTTCTGCCTTTGGAGCAGTCAGTCCCAGAGACATTCATGCAGCAGCACCCACCACCATGCTGGCTCAGGCTAGTGTAAACACTTCAAACAGTACAGCCGCATTTTTCCCTGAAGAAAGGCTGAGTTGGACTGTTTCTGGTTGTAAAATTAGTTTTTCTRTGCCTCTCTGCCTGGCCCTGTGTGTAAAGTGAAGGCAAGGCGCCTCCATGTCCAGTGAATTGCTCCGTTGTGAAGGTTTCTATAAAACATCTTTTTTTTTAATTATAGTAGGTATATTAAAAGGAATCAGAAGAACAAATATAGCCAAGTGTGTGCAGAAGTCTTATCATTAGCAAAGGATTTCATCAGAAACACAGCTACAAGTCAGGGCAGGAACTGCACCTTGCTTTGCATTAGGAAGGCAGCTTGTGCCTCTTCAGTACTACTGCAGAGCAAATATTTAGTTACTCACGAAAGAGGAAGAAAATGATGTCCTACAGTTGCATAATCAGGACTCCAGAAGCTTGGAGATGCTTGGATTAACAAATGTTTAAATTATAAGAAGCCTGAGTGAACTAATTCAACCCCCCTGTCCGGCAATACTGCTCTGCTGTCCCCACAGGACCTTGATCCTCAGTGCAGGGAGAGATGGTGCTGGTAGAACTGGAATTCTCTCTGTGCCTGCACTAAGTCTTATTTACCACCTGTTACCTCCCAAAAAATRGCAAAATAGAGTTGTTCAAGTATTTCATGAGCTTTCTAGTGGCCCCTGTTACTGCTTTGCAAGAATTATTGCCTATTCTTTACCTTTACAACACCTCTATAAGATGAGTTTTATATAGAGAGCGCTAAACTAAAATTCTCATGAATGAAGTACCTTTGGATGCTTTGAGACACCCAAGACCTAATTCACCTAGAAGAACATTTTGTATTTTTATCGTGTGTTATATTTTCAGTGGCCAATTGCCCAAGCTTAACTCAGAACAATGGCTATGCACTGGGGAGCCAAGAGCCTCAAGTAAGGCAGTGGGAAGGTCAGAAACATTTCTGGGTTAATCAAGCAGAACAGGCACTTGGTATGAAAAATTCAGTGCAAGTTGTTCATAAAACGTAACTTTGACAGTCTTGAGGTTTTCAGATAGAAGACATTTCCTAACCTCTACACAGCACCATTAGTAAGAGCAGTTCTATTGACTTTACATCTTATCAACCCTAATAAACAAACCAGGTATCAAGAACCCCTCTCTCAATTAAGTATCTGATTTATCACTTGCACTGATTTGGTGCTAGAAATTACAGGGCTTTGTCAATAACKTCTCACACTAGATCCATTTTACAAACCTGGGAGACTTTCTATATCCAGCATTTTTCAGGGGTGCTTCAACTAAGCTGGAGATGAAACACAAGTTCCTCTGACACTAATTGGCACAAGTTACTRGGTATGACCACCACCTAAAATGACAAAGGCATCAAAGGATAACAATCCAAGCTGCTCCACAGGTCCTTATTCTGCCTGAAGAGACAACTCCAACCTYGATGATTTTCAGGATCAAATTGGAATTGGTATCAGTCAAGTCTCATAACTGCAGCCTCTCCATCCCATCTGGATGCATTGCTCTGAGCACTGAAGACTAATGTCCACATTGTTTCTGTGATATCCAGAACYACACCAAAGAAAAATCATAGTTTTCATCCAGCTCCTTCCCTAGGAAGGGCAGACAGCACAATTCATGCAGAGCTCTTTCCCAGGGCCCAAGAAGTGACTATTCCCAACAATGATGAACTTCAGCACTCATTATTAATCATCATCGCTAAAAAGATCTTACCACTCATGTGAACCACAGTCTCTCAAATAGTCATTCTTCTAATTGGGCAACAAACACCAGTCACACAAACATCTACGTGCTGCCCATCTCTATTTTAAGGACTCATGTGGCACAGGATGTGTGATGTTTTTAAACACTTCCATAACCCAAGAACAAAATTGAGGAGGAAGGGAGAGGGAAAAGGTGCTTCCAGCAGCTGCTCCAGGTACCTCACTCAAGCCTCATACAGAGCAATAGGCAGTGGAGAGAAAGGCTCCCCGAGGATGTAATTTAGAGCACTTAACTTTGCTACCTCGGGGACACGGCTCAAACAGCCCCACCTGCGAGCAAAATGCCCCAGGTTACCCARCGCACACATGGTGCTGGAGGAGACCAACCCCCTTCTCCCCACATTCCCGTTGGCATCTCCCGGGATGGATGTCCCTTCCTCATCCCAGCGCCCTGGGGAGCATGTCTACCCGCTGAGCAGGGAGGGAGCGTGGGGACCTGCGGCCTCCCCTCGCCCCACTTTGCCTGCCCCAACTGAAACCCAAGCTTGGGGCAGGATTTGTTAAAGCGGAAAAATGACCCGATTCCCTCCATTGAGGAGGAACAGGGGAGAATTCTCCTTTTACTTTCAAATGAAGCTTCTTGTTCAAATCTTCGTATCTTCCCTCTTCCTCCCTCCCCGTAATTAAAAGTCCTCTCTCTTCTATTTTAGGGGAGGGGAGAAAATGGTAGTTTTTTGATTTTGGGGGGTTTTTTTTTCTTTTGCTTGTTTTTCTCTCCTAGATCAATAACATTTACAGAAGCTGCAATTTCAGTGCAATACGTTGCAGTGGGCAGAAACACAAAATATACAGAAATCCTTTTCTTTTTTTTCCCCCCTGTGTTTTCTAAATAAGAAACCAGTGCACATGCAGGTTTCTCTCCCAGGTCAAGTTAAAATCAGACAATTCTTGATCATTCTTTACCACTTAAAATGGAAACTAAACCCAAAACGTGCTGAAAACAATAGAAAAATGCCAGCAACTTCAGTGGATGCAGACTCAGGCTCTCCATTACCAGCTCTTGCTAACAAGTATTAYCAAGATATCTCTTCCTGCAATCTTCATGTTTTTCACTGAATCCCAACAGGTGAGTTGCAGGAAATAGCACCTGCCAGGAAGGAAAATTCTAAATAATTCATTCTCATTTGCCTCGCCAGCATCTGTCCTCTCTTTGCCTTGCTGCATTGCTCTWGGATATATTGCCAGCCAAACACAACAAAATAACACTCAACTTTTTCACTGCAAGATCCTCCATTTGTGGGAATTTTAACAATTTACTGGTAAACCCAACTCTTTAAGAATTCTAGTGATGACTAATCACAAACAGACATGTAGTCACAGCTGCCCAGATATTTATTTCTTGTCTAAAYCCAACTCTGAATAACTTAAGCACCTTAACAGAAGGGGAATAATAAATACAGTCCAAACATAGGCAGCAATCCAACCCAACCATCACAGCTCTCTCTTAAATCCCCCCATCTTTCAACAGCRCTCACTCCAATAGCTCTTACTATTGTATCACAAGAATGCAACAGAAGAGGAGCCTAGGAGAGACAAGCATAGTTACCATATTTACTGCTTGCACCTAGTTTTTATTTTTCTTAACTGAGCACATTCAGCTTTATCCTAAATTCTTTCCCCATACAAAGCACTAACCTCCTACTGCTTGAATAGACTTAGGCAGAGATAAATCAAACGTATGTGTCTGCTCTGGACAGCATGGTGAGGGAGGGAAATGCTGGTCTAGCCTTGGGTTTTCAACCCATTTTGAGTAGGAAAAGTACTAGCCAGGGCTGTATGGCACCATTTAGGACACCAAATCCACAGGTTTTGCAGGCAAGATGGAGAGCACCTCATCGCTGGGCTCCCTGCAAGCAAAATACTGGCTGAGCTTCCCAGGCRAGCAGCAATTTGGCTTTAGCTCCTCAAGGGGATGGCAACGGGATAAGAAAAAAACAAGTCACAGTTAAGCAAATAGCTTTGGCTTAATTGGCAGGGTGATCACTTCATTAACATCAACTCAAGGGTTAAAGGAAGGGAATGATAATTCACTTGGGCTCACTGAGGATCCTGTGGATTGCCAATAGGAAAATGGAAAGGAAGAAGGCACATTTTTAAGATAGGGGTTTGTGTTTTCTTACAGATTTTTTGAGTACACTTTTGTTTTCCTTTTCCTGCAAGGATGCTATTTAGAAACTTCTATTTAAAACTTTTTTCTTTAGATAAATCGTTTCAGCTTTACAAGGACCAAAAGTTGCAAAATATCAATCCCCCAGTGGAAAAAAAAAAAAAAAAAAAACAAAACAGAGAAGATGACAAGCAACTGATTTTTATCTCACATAGCACCAAGCTTATTTTGCTTCAGATTAAGTAAAGAAGAGATGCAACAGGAACTAAATCACTTAGTCTCAAAAGCAGCATGTTTGTGGGACTCTTCACGGAAAATTCTCTTCTGTACCTCTGTATACACAGACATATAGATATATGTACCAGCTCAGAATTCATTTAGAAGTTAGATATGGGCTTAAAAAAAACCCCCACCTGTTTCAGTATTTTTCTACTCTTCAATTTACTTTGATAGATACAATCCTAAGTCCCTGACCTGGACCCTTTCATAAGGGTTGGCTCTTTTCACACAGACATACAGAGAACCCAAATGCTGCTCTTACAGTCCGTCAAATAAGTTTCTGYCTCCTCTAACCTATAATTGAGGATGTAACAGATGGCTTTGCATTTTGCAAGACAAAACATTGTGCAACAGCAACAGCTTTATTTAAAGGGAAAGATTTATCAGAGTCCAGAGCCAGGTAGGAGTTCTGGAAGATGAAAAATAATCTCTCACTTTGAAGGAAGACTCAGTAGAAGAACATTTAAAAACTGATCTTCCCATAGTTGTCTCCATTTCTTGTCAGTGCTTTTACTGGGAATCTCTTGAGATTCCCACATAGATAAGGACTTCCATCTCTTATTGTAACATGGATATCTTTTGCCAGTGCTATAAGACTTCATTGTACCTGAGGTTGGGTGGAAGGGTTGTATAACCACTCAAGGTGGTTGCTCCAATACATTCTCAAAACTTAGCTGAGAGTAAAAACACATTTGCTTGTCCTGCAAACTCTTTTATTCTCTTCCCAAAATCAGAGGCACCATGTCCTGAAACTAGGCAAAAGAAAGGCTCAATAGGGTGAAGACTCCTTCACTGAAAATAGAAATAGAGTCTCCCCAGGGCTCTTGGCCACCAGAGGAGGTGGTGACAAACAGCACACAAGGAAACCGCATGTGAACTTTGCAAGTTAACCTCTAAGAGACGAAACCTTGGCAGGTACATTCTCCATTCCTTGAGTTATGGAACTCCTACAAGTCAAGATTGGAGCCTTGAAGATGGCTCTCAGCTTTTGGTAGGTTCGAACTCAAGTATATTGGGATCATACCCAACAGTTTATCTGGGGACAGCTTCCCAAATTGGACACTTGCCCAGGTTTTGTTTGGTAACATGGAGAGGGAAGAGTCCCTTATGGCCCCAAGAGGGGTTATTTCACCGCTGTGTCTTGGCACATCTCTGAGGAACTCTTCTGTATCCCTTCACCCAGAGCACTTCTCCCTGTTTTACATAGCCAGCTCCCAAGTTTTAGGCTTGTTAAGTCAGTCCAGCCCCCCAGGCACWAGGGTGGTACCTTCCCACTTGCTGGCTTGCCATGGTCTGTTTATCTGATCTCATGGAGACATTTATGGGTTGATGATCTGACAGATGCTCAATTTTCTGACTAGATGAGGAAGTCAAACTGTTATATAAGAAGCCAATAAGTACCATTCATTCCTAAAGCAATAAAACACTATTGCATTTCCAAGTTAATTGGCACAACAGAGCCAGTTTGCTGGGAGTGTATTTAATCAAATTTAATCTTTAGTTAGGGGCTTCTGTAGTACTCTATACTATCTGAGGATCTAGAACAGTAATGATTGCTCTTACAATGCACTGTTTTCTCTAGCTGTGTCCAGGATCAAAATGTTTTGCTAACACAGCAAAACATTCTTGGAAACATTTGCACCTCTCTCCATTTGCATACTTGTTAGGGTTAATATGTGGACTTCCTAGCAAATTAAAGTTCAGAAGGTGGTTCTTCTAGTTAGAAGGCTTGAACATCCTTTAAAAAATCTAAAAATATTAGAAGATTCCCTTACAAAAAAAAAGATCTATCCCTTATGAGGTTTACTCAGCACCATCTGTCCTAAGCATATACTGGAGGCTCCACTTTGCCATCCACCATATATTAAATTCAGAAGCATTTTGTGCTAAAACACTAAGGCTTGATGGGGCACGTTTTATGGTTTCATTACAGCGTGCCTCTAGAGTATTGCAGGGCACGAGACCAAAGGCTATGTCCCATTGGCTGCCTGAGTCATTTATTAATGGCCCCATTAAACACTCCCTCAAGCTTTCGATTGCAGTTATCCTGTTTTCTTTTAAATTATTATTTTTTCCTTTTGATTTACGTTCCTGCACCTGAAGAGGATCATTAGGGAGTCCCAACAAGGCACTCAGATGGAGCGCCTGGAAGGCGCCAAGCCCAAGGCTTGGGTCCAGAGGTGTCACCCCTCCGTTGCCAGGGCTGAAGGCCTCCACCAAGGGCTCTGCCACCCTCCACCTCTGTGTGCAGTAGCCACAAGAGGGGGACAGAGACTCTCACCATTGCACAAGCGCCTATGTGGGTCAAGTGGAAGATGGTGGAGGCACCACAGCCTGCTCTATTCAGAGCTCCAAAATTCTCCCATCAAAGAGGCTCCATTCCTCATGCTTAGCATGAACGTCCACAATGCCAAGCACAGCAATAAAATATGATGGCTTTAAGGGAACGCATACCTGGGAAATGCAGATCTAGGGTAATCCACCTCCCCTATCACTAAGCTTCAATGTGGCTGAGACATGCGGGCCAAGAGCTGCATGAACTCTACCTTGTTGAGCTTTGAGAGCCTCCTTTCCCTMCAGAATATTCCTACCCCCTCTGCCACTGGGTCCTCAGACAGGAATTAACAGTACTGACCCTTGTGCTACCTTGGTGTGCTGTGCTGTGCTACAGCATTACCCGGATGCAAGAGAAGGAAAACTCGGAGACCCCTAAATCATCCCCCCCATGATTTATCATATTGCTCCTGCGTTAGGAAATGTCAAGCTGCATCTTTAAGGGCAGACCTGTCTCTGCAGCAAGAGCGCAGAAAGCTGGCAGTTGAGAAAACAGAATGGATGACAGTTTTTGGCAGCAGTTTCAGCTGTCTTGTTGGGTTTTTCAGATTAATCAGCCCCTTTGGAACACTGAACAGATCATCAGAGCAGTCCCTCAGTCCAAGAGCTTTTGCAGTGGAAAAAAATACAGTCATCACAAAGTGGGACAGCAGCATAACAGAGACAGCCTTCTGCAAGAAGCTCCGTCTTGGCTCCGAGTAGGGCCATATCAAGACAGAAGTTAATGGCATGTCTGCATCGTCATCCCACTGCCTGCGCTCACACAGGGCCTTTTTTTCCCCCAACGTGTATTTTTTTTTAGAAGTCATGAATTGAAACAAAGCTTCTCCCCATGCTCTCACTCCGCCAGCTCATGCTTTGGTAAATACATCTTGTTTCAGTCAGATGTTGACCAGATTGACTATATTCTTTCAAGGAAAAAATTATTCTTTCATTAATATCTAAAACTATGTGCCTATATTCAACAGTTAACTTTACTTTTTCTGGAAGAAGAAAGAATTCAGAACCTTGTACTCATGAAAATGCACCTTTAACACAGCATTTTCAGAATCTAAATTTGTCTCCATTAATCTTGGATTAAGGGTACTGGCAGGGATAACTTCTCAAAAGTCAATTGAAATTAGGAATTATTTTTCTCTTTTGTGTTCTCGCTCCTTCAGTGCTGTTTAAACAAATTCCAGCTCTCCTTAAGAGACTGCTGTATTCCAAACAGCAAGGAACATAGATTGGCCTTAGTCCTGCTATGTACTTGTGCAAGAAGTCCCTTGCACCTGGACACGTGTCTACCRAAGTCAAGTCAGTGGGTGTTAAGGGTTGCCTCTTCTGGCTTGGACACAGAACAAGGTCTACATTTTATAGATCAGAAAAGTATGTGCAATTAATACTCATGTAAGCTATTCACTAGATAATGCAAGAGTATTTTCTCATTGCCCACATTGTAATAAAGAGACTTCTGTAGTACAAAAACCATAGATCTTACAGCATAATTCAACTGCCTGCTAATCTGGGATAGCTCTGTATTGTGCTTTGTAGTGTTGGCCCRCAGTATTTGAACTTTAAGCAAAAAAATATAATAAGCAAGCTTCCTGCAGAGTTTCACCCTTCCTTCGTTGCACAACAAGCTCCAGCAGCTGACAATTAGCTGTTATGCAAGTTTCTGCTCACCATGAAGCACGCACAGATTTTGGTTTGCCTAAGATAGTAAATATGCAGAAGCCAAAACTGAAATTCTGCTACCATATTTTTGACCTAAAGACTGATCTCCTAGTACTGATCAGCATTGCTTTCACTGAGGACTTTGTACTGTCTGTGAAAATGTTGTATGACGCAGGAWAACGTGTTACTTTCTCCCTGCATCCCACTGGGGCTTTTACTTCCACATCACACCTACAAAGAGCTTGAACACACACAAGGACGGTCAGATCTGAGCTGCAGCATCTCCAGCAGCCTCCACCCGCACCCAGTGGTTTCAATGCACAATCAGGTCAAGGACACTCAGGACCAAGTTCTCAGGCATTCTCACATCACTCTAGTATGCCGTCTATGGRGTCAATTTTCTCTGAAAAACAGACCCCACGCCCACTGGGACAGGGATTTCATTGCCACTAGGACTGGGCCCAAATGATTTAAGGGCCAACCCCGTGAACAAGAAC
Source organism: Eudromia elegans (assembly GCA_003342815.1). Classification (NCBI taxonomy): domain Eukaryota; kingdom Metazoa; phylum Chordata; class Aves; order Tinamiformes; family Tinamidae; genus Eudromia; species Eudromia elegans. Next base: position 2,924,894 of record PTEX01000028.1, on the reverse strand, counting down.
CACCGAACTACGTGTTCTGCCCGCCATCCATGGCACGGGCATGACCTGATTGCTCCCATCAGTTCCATCCTAACTCGCCCTCCTGTCCAGCTCCCCAGCTCTTGCTTCTGCCCCGTGATCTCCTGCCTCACATCCAGCACCCACCCACAGCCTCCATGATGAGCTGTGGCCATCCCCAGGTAGCTGGAGGTTGGGGGTCACATAAGACATGCCGGGGTTGCAAAGAACATCTTCCTGGTAATGGATTTATCACAACAAGTTTTCATAGCAATAGCCCTGAGAAACCCCGTCGGAGAAGAGATGACTCAGTCTTGTACAGACACTTTACACGTCCAGACRTTCTTGCATATATGAGAATCTACTGTGCATTAAGGAAAAAATGACCTCTGACTTTTTGTGCCTCGGCTCTATACTGTCATAAACAATATCATTTCAAGAGATGCTGTCAGCTTATATTTAGCCCATTTTTTTTTTATTTTGCTTAAAAATAAGTCTGATACTTCATAGAAGATGAACAGAATTAAGAAAACAATCCTGTAAAACAAAACAAAAAGAATTGTGCTGTTGCGTTTCAAACCTTTACCCCGTAGCACTGAAAACTTGGAATTGTCCACAAACGAATATGAGACTGACATGATATTTATTATCCAAGCTTAAAATAGCACAGAACAAACAGAATACAAATCATGGCAAGTAAAAATTAATTTAAAAAATTCAGTTTAATAATCTAACAGTTTAGGGGCAATATGCGGTTTATATTGGCAGTGGCCTTTTAATCTTGCAAATCATATAATTAAGAAAACTTAATTAGTAAAAGCAGTGTTTGAATATTAGAGCTGTGAAAATATCTCAGAAAAAAAATGCAAGTATTGGCTTGAATTTTTTTTTTTTTAAGCCTCGGTTCTGTGTCTGCATGCACTTCTATTAATATAAATAAAAGGCAGGAATAAATAAGCAGCAAGAGCGCTCAGGAAATTATGAAGTTAGAACACTCGCAAAACCCAAAATTGTAACTGCTTGCACAGGGCCTGGGGCAGAGCCAAGCAAGGAGAAGACGCAGCCAAACGTGTCCTGCTCCCCCACCAAAATCCAACCTTTGCAGGCGGGTCGGGCGCCGCGCTGAGCAAGCGCAGGGCTCCAAGAAAGCTCCCCAACCATGGAGAGACACTACCTAAAATAAAGACAACCGTCTGATTAAAAAAATTACATGCGTGTCTATTTGGATAGAGCCCTAACTCGTTTCATCCGCTCAAAGGAGAATAACCCAAAAAAGGCTTCTGGCAACGCTCAGGCTGGAAAGCCAGGTTAGATGGAGCCCCGCGTCGGGGTTGAAAGGCAGCAGCACGCCGGCGCGTCTCCCTCGCAGAGGGATGCGGAGGGTTCCCAGCAACTGCAGCTCCTCAGAGCCAAGACGTTTATCTCTAGCCCAGCCCAGGCAGTTTTTACAAGTACAAAACCCATTAAATGTTTCCTTTCTACAGTCGGATAGGCGAAGAGAACGTATACAGCCTGGAAACTCCAAAGAGCTTGCACATGCAAACGATACAGTCACTAAAGTTAATGAAATCCACAGGCAATATTCACACTATCCTTGTAGCTTGGAGGAAAAAAAAAATGAAAAATACATGTTTGATGTATATGTATATCAAACAATGCTGCAAAGCATCAAAGAGTCCTTATCTATGAAATCCAAGTGGACATTTTTCTACCTCAGAAAACCACGGGTTTGGTAACTTCGCAACTGCCCCAGTAAGATTGTAGAGCTTGTAAGAGATTCTAAGTTACATTTTGCAGCCAACCATCTTAAACACATAGAGTCTGGCTACATCCAAAGTTTCTTTTGCAATATTTGCTCAAGAGAGTTTTATTGTTGCTGTTCTRCTTTGGAACATGTACAGTATTTTTCTAAATTGATGATTTATCATTGCCTTTGGAAAAATAAAAATCTGTGTTGTTATTCTTAAATTGATCAGATTGTTTTGTTTCTGGGGGACAATTCTGCAATTTTCATTTGCTTTATGGACAATCCCTGTTATGGGAATAGGGCTTGCAATCAAAGCAGATCAAAATTTCTCTCAGTAAGCCCCAGGACTTCTGAGGGTTTCAAATCTCTCTTCTGACCTTCAAGCTGTGTCTTAGCTCATACAGAGCAGAGTTCTTCAGTCCAGGGCTTCACTGGGCATCTCTTTCTCTCTCCCCAAGTTCTTCTTTAAGAGAACAAGAATTAGGGCTCCAAGAAGCATGGATAGAAAGCAGAGATCATCCCAAGCAAGATTAACCAAGACAGATTTCTCTTCCTGCCTTAATTCATACCCCATGTTACTCATCACAGTGAAAACCAAAAGCGACTGCCAGGATACAACACACGTGGCAGGTGGCACTGCAAGACCCCCCTGTACAGGGGCCAAGTTCTTGCACCTTTCTGAGTGCTCAAGCAGTTTATCATGATACATCAAGAGGAGCCCCATTTTTTGCTGTTGTGGCTGGCACTATAAATGCTTTTTTTTTTATCTAAGTAGTATATTTGATATCACAGTGAATTTTTCCTGTATAGAAACTGCTTCTATATGGAATTTGACTCCCATATATCTTAAAGCTCTCCCGCATAAAGAGCTAGTGGGTAGCAGTTATTCCGTATAGAAAATGTGCTTTTTCAATAAACTTTAGCTCATTATCTCAAAAGTGCAGCAGCCAACATCCAACCTGAAATCATGATATACTAGAGGTTTTAATCTGCTGTAACTGGAAAAGGGTTTCCAAAGCAAACAGGGGGGTACAGACAGCACCTCCCCAGTCTGAACGTCTATTACCCAAACAGATGTCACCCAGTTAATCCGTCCAAGCAACGCTCTGCTCCCATCAAAAAGCAGGGCAAAGTTGTCTGCTTGGATTGGCAGAGCAGGGTCTGTCCGAGGAGCAGACATCTGTGCTGAAACACATCCTGCTCATTTAACCTTCCTCTAGGCCTGCCGACGTACCATGTTTTACCAGGAAAAAAGCAGAAATCTTGATAGTTTTAAGCCTTCAGAAATGCCTCCCAAATACCCATGTAAGCAAAATGCCATRGTGCTAACGGAAGCCTGAATGCCAGCTGTATTCTCAGTTCCAACAAGGGTTAGCCATGGATTTATTCTCTCAGTCACAAAACGACCCGAATGCCTCAATAACCTCAATAACAGAGTACAAAGACCTTGTCCTCATTTGTACCTATCAGAGAAGCCAAGAAACAAGACTGACCAACCAAGAGCATTAACATTTGTTTCTGACAGATCTACGCAAAGGAACAGGGTTTTAATTTAGGGCTCTTTACATCAGAATGATAACAGCTGTCATCTACTGAGTGAGTGCGGTAATTACTGCATCGCCTATGTGGAAAATGAATACCTGATGTTTCATTTACACAATAATATCTCCATGCGCCGTCCCAGAGACACTTGCAGACAGGCAGGGACATTCCCACGGCCGGCACGTACCCACCTCCCAAATCCTGCTGCTCGCAGCCAGCCCCTGCTCAAGACACTCGGTGGTTTTCACRTTCCCTCCAACAAAGGACAAAGAGGCCAATAATGTTGATGATCCTAAAGCTTCAAAACTCAACCCTGTTTATTCTTTCCCAGGCAATTTGAAATAAATCAAATTTTGTTAAGTGGCACATATACCCTGTCTTATTTGGAATTTRTCCCATAACTTCTAGTCCTAATTGGCACACACACAGAGAATAGACTGTTCCACTTGCTATTACCACACCTGCACAAGAAGATAAATGGCAAGCCACTGATCAGTGATTCAGCCATCCTTTTTCCTTCATTTTAAAGAGAACTTGATAGATAAACATTTGAATATATTTATCATAGACCTCAGAAGCAGCCCTTGATTAGAGATCTAAGTTTCTCCAAGGCTGAGGAACTTCTTTATAATGAGCTCTGATCCAGTTTCTGAACAGAAACAGTATTGGATTTTGAAAGCTGAGCAGTCTGATGAAAGAACACAACACTTCTGCTTACTAATAGAACAGAGTCATTATGGGAATGAAACTAATTAAAAAAAAAGTATTTCCATCAAAACACATGTAATTGTACAGTGGAGATCAGTTTAAAAGTATATGTTTCCTGATACTTAATACAAGTGAAGTAAAATTAGATGTTTTGCAGAACTGCTTGTACCAGCCTGGGCTGTATTATGAGGCAGGGGGCCAAGAGCAAAGCASTTCCAACCTTGGAAAAGTACCAGTAATTCCTGTATAACCTCACACCTCAGACAGCAAAATAGTTTCAGTGCATTGTACTGTTTTTTAATCAATTGAAGAGGATGTGGAAAATGACTCTGGATTAGATAAGTCACTTAGAAACATATTCCAATCAATCACTTCCCCCTTTCCAGCCATGCCCTGCAGATGTTTTGCCTACAACTGGTTTGCATTCAAACGAGCAGGCACGGATGCCGTTTGCATATACAAGCCATGCAGCAGCATGGTCCGCTCTGATAAAAAGGCACCTACCCCTCCAACSTGCCACCTTCCTGCTTAAAACTGACAAATACGTGGCCCAAGTTGAGGGTCGGAGCCGCTCACCAGCACAAAAGCAAAGAGGCAGCAGCCCAAACCACTGCTGCGATCAAATCATATGAGGGTCACATTAGCGGGTAAATATGAAGTGCCCTAATTTATCTGAATACTTCGGATTGAGCGTTTAAACTTTCATCAGTTCCAATGCGGTTTCAGCCAGCTCCTGGCCCTCTCAATTAACCTATTGCTTAGGTTTTTGGAGAAGCAAAGAAACCCAGGCATTTACACCATTCTCAAATTAAATGGAGCCTGGATGCCCAGAGACGGTAGTTTCTGTGAAGAGTTGCCAAAACGAGCCTTAAAAATGCTCACTAGAAAACAGGTTTCCAGAAAAAGAAACTTTCAGGACAGTGAGTGTGCAGGGAAATCATTGTGCAGTAGCAGCTGGAAACTTTACCCAGAAAGGTATTATGTAGAATGGAACCTTGTTTCTGATCATGCCTATTTGAAGGAGAAAAGAAAAGGAGGGAGTTAGTTTTAAATAAAGCAAGCAGCTCCTTTCAGTATCGGACTAATTCAAGATTTGATTTCTTGCCTCGAGAACTGTTAAATATTTTTTCCATCAGTAAGTAATTCTACAGAGGGAAGAGAACTGACAAAGAATTTTCTGATCATTTTTTATTTATTGGAGGTGATTTTTAGGGAGGAAGCTGAAAATCCAGGACAAGAAAACTAAACTGACAGCTTGAAATACGGAAGGATTTTTCAACAACTGAAATTACAGTCCGTTAAAGTGACTTATTCTAACTTGCAATGTAAGAGTGCTTACAGCAGTTAACCCCCCAAAAATAAAATCCATAGAAGAACAGGGCTGGAAGGGATCTCAAGCAATCCTGCAGCTCTTCCCTTTGTCATTCCAGATTGGTGTTTGTCCAACTTCTCCTCAGCTGAATATGACACTAGTAAAATATCTTCCTACTGCTGTTTCTCCCCCCCCCCCAATATATAGTTTTGTATGCAAGACACTGCTTCTTATGGATACATGGACATAGAGAATAGGTTTTCTTCTTTTCAAGATTTATAATGTATGGTCAGTGCAGCCACTGCATCTCTGAGTTTTTTCAGGACTCATATGGGCAAGTTTTCCTCTTGGATCTACTGAGAAAACTAACACTTCACAGACCCTTATCCCTCCTGTAAAGTAAGCAGAAAACCTGAATGGATGGGAATGCATGCAATAAATATAAAGCTCTGTATCTGGACCTAAATGGTTGTTTCCAAGTATCCTGTACAGATTTTTATTTTTAAATAAATACATCTTTTTTTCTGCATTGGCATTCAGCTTTTCATTACTTGATAGCTGTTCATCTTGAATGAACATGCGGTCACAGCTGCCTGCTCCAAACCTGCCTTTGGCTTCTAAACTTAAAAGCAATGCAAGAGGGATATGATTTTCTAGATTAATTTGCAATGTTACAAACTATCTTCACAATTACGAAACAGTGATTTAAGCAACTAAACTAATTTTAGAATCACTCTCTATGTGCAAATTTTGCCACTGAAAACACACCTTAAACACTAGTCATCCTTCAATTTGCAGACTCCAAGAACTATTTCATCAGCAAATGACTTTGTCAGGAACATCACCGAGTAATTGCAGTGCCTTTATGATGCTGTGTGGTGATATTTGTCCATCTCAAAGACCACCTAGGTAGGTGGTGTGACAAGATGCATCAAGAGCAGTGCTTCTGCCCTTGCTAAAGCTAGGAGCACCACATCATCAGTTCTTCCCTATTCTCTTAAAAGGTAAGATTAGAAGGTTAAAGTGTAAGATTAGTCAAGTGGTAGAAGAGTGCAGGTTAAGCAGAAAGCATAGGTAACATATAGATAGCGTATAATGTCCTCAGTTGCAGGAGTTTACTATTTGCAGGCTTTTTGAAATTCAAGACAGGGCATTTTTATATTACTGCATTGTCCATTTCATACACCTCTAGAGCTAGATTTAGCAAGAAAATATAAGAGGTCACATAAACACTAACAGCAAGTAGTAATTGTTTCAGTCAGACCCTTGGTTCTCCGAAACAGAGATTCTCAGATAYGGATTCCTAAAATTCAGGAGGAGGCAGCACTGCTTTGACACYTGTCTTCCCACACCATGACTCACAGCACATAACAAAGGGACATTCCCATGTCCTGCTGCCAAGTCTACCCCTAGCAGTGTATCTACTAGCAAAGTAGATTTTCAGAATAGAATGACAGGTTGGTTCGTTTGCTTAGGAAGTGTCAGTATTCCCACTTGACAGTTGAGAACTCATCCCACTTGCAAAGGGAAGCCACTTGCTCAATCAAGCACCTACTGTGGCAATTTCAGCATAATTAGTAGAATGCATTTAGACTCAACCTTCTTCTGATGAATTCAGTCACACCTGTTTATGTGAAATCAATTAAGAGACCTTAATCTTCTTAGACAGTTTCCAACACTCCAGCCACAGGTTCAGGCCTGTTTCTTGTATTGCAAAGTTTAAATTATATTAAAAAAGAAACAATTATCCTATAAACATGAACTAAATTATGTTTTCATAATTAAAACCAGTTACACGTAGTCTGCAGCCTTTTGGTGGCCAGACATATATCAAACAGCACTGTCAGCTTTGGTTCAAACAAGCAGAGGGATGAACAGAATGACCCCAAAGAAAGATCAGCATGAAGGTGTCCACAGGCACGTAGGATCCTGAGCCTGGACCCCCTGGGGAGTCACAGTGACTGAAGGATAAGGTTTGGCAGTGGGATCTGAGCAAAGGGCACCCAAGGTGTCTCTCCACAAAAACCAAAATCCCCTCTTTTTTTTTTTTTAAAAGAAAACCTTGTGGGGAGAATTTAATTTTCCCTTTCTTCAGACATGTCCCTATAATAGCCATCTACAGCAGGTCAGATGAATCACTCTTCTGAAGTTCCAGTATTTCTCTACTAGTTACAAAGGGAGTCTCCAACAAGGTCAGGTGTAAGAATCTCAGGTTTGATGAGATGAATCCCACCATTAGTGAGGATGCACAAAGAAAACTGAGATATAGTAAGAAACAAAACATTTATAGCTCTGCTCACCTGCAAAAATCAAAAGCTATTCTAATAGCTAAAACTTTAAAAAAGCATTACTGGTCTCCATTGGGCATGGTTTGTGGTTTTTAACATGAAACATCCTAGCAGTGTTTTGTGCCAAAGAAGAATTTAAATCTCATATCTGCGTATGTTTCTTAGATCTACCATTCTGGCAAGTGAGTCATCCTCAGAAACCTTAAATTACTTTTCATCATACATCACACATCATAAAAAGCACTGAATTAGTGTCCAGAAACAATTCTAACTGAAGCTCAAATTGGGTCTGAAGACTTTTGCAAGATTATCTAATGGGATACGAGTCAAATGTGCTACTACTTTGGAGCTTTTAAAGTCAAATCTGTTTTACCGAGCTGCCCATATCTCCACAGAGGTCAAATAAGAGCACCAAAACCAGGGATATTAACCAAGAATCCCCTGCCCTTTGGGGATACAATAATTCACCCACTCCACTAGACCTCCTTGAATACTGATATCCTGTGCAGTGTAAATACAACCGGTTCAAGATCTGCCAGCAATAGAGGYGTGCAAGTTTCTTCTGTCGTAGCACACATGCAATATTGAGACTTTTAGAAAGTGGATAAACAAAAACAACACTTCTGCCCCCAACCCCAGGAAAAGGTGCAAAATTAAGTAGCAGCTAAAATCTGCTTGAGATCAACTTTTGTTTTATAAACTTCGGGTTTCATTCTAATTGTTAGGGAGACACATAATAACTGCCTTTCATATAGTTCTCTATGGACTATCTCCCCAAAGCCACAATTAGTGCAAATACCAGCATCTTGTTAGTAATTTCCTTTCATCGGTAAACACTGAAATACAATGATCTGACCACAAATCACAAAGCAAATAAACTGGCAGTGCTATTTCAGTCTACACTATTATTATCAAATCTGTAGCATGTGAACTGCATAAGGGAGATGTTTGGTGAAACAATCTTTGACTAGCTGGGATAGTTTCGTTACATGTGAAAGGAGGAGAGCTCTTACCCTTCCAACATCAGCTTCTAGGTGCGCTTGCAGGCAAGTCTGCACTAAGGAGCAGAGCCAGCTCTCCAAATCAGGGGAGTTGTGCTGTTAACCTTGTACCATTCTCCTACCAGGAAAGATTTAATCCAACTGATGCATTTGTTTTCAGTTGCTTTACAGGAGCCTCTCCTACGCTTGCTCTCAGCACATCATGGCACCCACTCATCTAGACGGTGCAGCATGAGACAAATGGTAAAGAAGGAGCCACCAGCACATACGACACTCCAACTTGCTACCTTGCTCTTGCCGTGCTTCTAATCTGGCATTCACCTGCTGGTGTGCCAAATGCTGCAATTTTATGCCCTATTTCCACTTTATARCTGCACAAATATGTAAGAGCAAAAATAGTATCTCCAGTTAAAGTGTGAACACCCACAATGAAGTAAGCTTTGGTCTGCCACTAGCCAAGATCTYTCTTTGCCACTCACTCACAAGCTACTTGTTGATCTAAGCAGAGGAGAGAGAAAAGGAATGAACAGGAGAGAGGAAATGAGCAATGATACAACAACATACAGAGTAAAAGTCAGCTTACCAATAAAATCTTTGCTCGAAACAGAATTGGCACACACCCGAAAAACCAAGATCTGACTGCATGGCCAGAGCAACACACTCTGTAGCAGGACCATTCCCTGGCAAAGGGCATCAGAGACTGCTTGTGATGATCTGGTCCAATTGCAGCTGATAACACTTTGACCAAGGATAAATCTTGTCCCTTTTTAAAATGCTGAATTAAGGACTAAGTTCCATCCCAGTGCTTCCATTGCAGCTCCATCAAGCAGTCTCTCGAGACTGGCTACAGAGCAGTGACTTACCAGTAGGCAGAGTTGTCATTCTCCTGATCAGGCCTCAGGATCCCATTCTCAGAAAGGACAAGGTGCCAGTAATAGCTGTGAGGAAGATGAGTGGATAAAGAAATTAATCCCTTTGCCTTTCTAAGCAGAAGCATTTAAGTAGCATTTAGGTAACATCCTGCCATATCTGGGCATCTTGGAGTTCAGTTTGTACCTCACTTCAGGACAAACATAAAGAGATAGGCATGATAATTAGTTTTCAACATCAACAACAAGAATCRTAAGAAACGTAGACACCAAGAGGAGGAAAAATTTGCCCATGGCCAAACAAGAAATCTGGACAAGAGGAAACAAGGCACATGGAGATATTGTAGACCATGTCATTCTGATGAGATACCTTCTGCTTTCTGAACTCACTTGCACCAGTCTCTGGGCAGGTTAGCATACTTTACTGAGAGAAGGAAACTTGCTTGCAGTACCCTAGAAGTGCAGARCCAGGTTACTCTGCCAAAAAAAGCTAGTCCCAACCAGCTCGGCTATCTCTGGGCTGTAGTATGATCTGCAGCGTAGACACTCATCCAATATTCTCAGGTCAGAGATTAGCAACTAATCCCTTGGCCACATTTCCTTGTAGGAACTTTGCAGTACTAGGGCTTTGCTCATCTCTACAGATGATGGTTTTGCAAGGCCCGAGATAGTTTGCAAGGACTGGCTTGTTTGAACTTGTGTATTTTCTCAGTCACCAAAGGCTGCTYGACCCTTTCCCCAATGTGACGGCTAGAAATTCAGTCCAAAAGTTGCCTCTCTGAAATCAATAATCTCAAAAATGGTAYAGACATGTCTGAAGATAAAAACAGTAGAAAGAACATATCATCCTTGCATGCTCTGACACACTCTCCCCTCATCTTTCCCCTCTAGACTGCTTCAATATTACAACTCCTGCCCCAATTTCCATCCACTGTTCAGATTTTCATTRCACTCCCTGTCCAAGAGCTGCACATTCCTTTCCATCTGGTTCTTGCCGTATAGTTAGCAGTGCCTATAGATCATCTGTGAAGGTTTGCAATCCCACTGCAATACATTTCTCAACATTAAGCTCCTTCAGCTTCTTGTGGATCCAAGTCACTCTCAATTTTATTATCCTCCTTTATACTGCCCAACTCCCTTACCCTGTAGTTTATGGTTAGTCCCATCCTTGCCTTTCCATCAGGAGAAACTTCTCAGTTAATATTAGAATCAAGGCTTTCCRAGCTGCCTATATAAGAAAAACCCCTGAGAAATCCCAAAGGGTGAAACTGGGGAGGTGAAACAGCACAGAAGCAATAAGCTTGTTCCCTAGCAAGCATGAGCAAAATGATGGATCTTGCCAAAAGTGTCAGTTGCCCAATTTTTGTTCTTACTAAAGCTATAGGGTTTCCTTCACACCCTTTAATTACTCAAACCTTGCTTAAGGAACATGGTTCAAACAAACAAACATAAAAAAAAAAGTTACAACAACGTAGCATGATCTTGACATACAAGATGTCAGAACCATTATAAGCCCCTTTATCTCAGAATGATGTCCTTTGTGCTTCGAGGCATGCTTGCTATTCATAGATCTACTGCTCAGCTGTTCCAGTTTTTAGTTCTGCATAAATGCCCACTCATTATGTCCAGAGGGTTTTGCCTGTAGCTTTGTGTTTGTAGCCTTGAGGCAAATGTCTTGATGGCTTAGGGAACTCATAGCGAATGACCAAATAACATCGGATTTTCCACAGCAACGAAGCCATTATGGGGCAGCATTTCTATGTAACAGCACCCTTCAGTGTGCAATCATTATAACTAAGGATTTAACCAGGCTCTGGGGACATAACAAAATCACTTTGAAGCCAAAAAAATGCACAGTGAAATGTTAAGCATTAGATTTCTGAAATGCTTCTCAGAACTGCTCAAGTCAGGCAGCTTCATCAGTTACAGTAAAACCAAATGTGGAAAAGGAATTTTATGAATATCCCAAGACCAAGAATGAATCCAAGTACTAAAACCTGTGCAGAGATCTGCATTTGTACACCATTATTGCAGCTGCATGGAGTAGTCAAACACAGACACTAGTCTCCTATTTAGTACTAATATTTTTAAATGCAAAAATCTTAGCTTACAGGATTTCTAAATATGTTGCTCAGTTGTGGGAAAATCCGCACTAATCTCCATGTAGGAGATTACAAAATCCTATGGAAAGGTACAGCACGTTTTACTACAAGAGCAACCCACCTCCCAGCTAAAGGATTTTACAATTCATTTTACAACATGCAAACTTGGCTCCTATATCTACCTTCTTGTTGCAAGAAGGYCTCCTGATTTCAAGGGGTATATCTTGGCAGCCATTTGTGACCCAAGTCTCAAAGACAAAATCATTCATGGAACATCATATGCTCCTCACGAGCTGGCCACAGAGTTAACAACTTCCCCAAGCTACCTCCTGATTTGCCATGAGCCCCCTTGCACGAATTAGGCACCCCAGTGAGGCCAGGACTACAGCAAAGGAGATGCGTGTACCCAAGGTGCTCGTGAAAGGAGCTTCAAACTCATGGAGAATACGCTGGCAGAACCAAGAACTTACACATACAACATCTGTTGAACCCCTATGTCTCCCATCATTAGGTTTTTTTGAATGGTAAGCTTGCCTGGGGAGGTACCTCCTCATTTTATCAACCTCCTGTCCTGGACCCTAGGTTGCCTAGTCATATCCCTGCTCTATCCATCCCCTGTTATACTTAAAATGGGATAAGACTTTTCTCACCTGTACAAATAATGAAAATAGATTAAAAATGCAAACATATTAGTTTACAATTTAGATTGAATCAGCTTTTTTGTGCTTCCATTAGTCTTCACCTTTATTTGTCTGTTTGATCACAAAAGTAAATTAATCAATACACATGCACAGAAGATTATTCAAGGTTTCTAAAAATAAAAACGTTTTTGGAAACCACACACACACACAGAGGGAAAAGTTACCTACGTCTATGCATCCATGTGAAATGGCAATTTAGCTAGCCAATTGGGTACGTGGAATAGCATATGACTTTCAAATCAGACTTAAGCAAATAATACATTTCTGATTTCAAAAACCCGTGACTAAAACTATTCTTTTGAACTGCATCTGGATGATACAGTTTGCATTATAGATTCTGTTCAAGGACACCACAACCAACCTGCTCTAGAGCTGCCTCTCAGTCTACTCCTTTATTGCCACAAATAATCTTTTGCTTAAACAGGTATTCTGCATGTCTCACTGGATCTGCCTCATTGCCCAGAGGGTGAAAGACCCCAAGCCTTGGCCATCGCAGCTGCAATGGTCTATGTGGACCACGTCTGCAACGGGAGCAGAAGGAAAATCTGTGATAAAAGAAGTCAGGGATAAACCCTAAATTACCTTCTTTTTTCACCCATCACTTAAAGTGGAAGACTAATTCTTGAGAAGCCATAAAGAAGTGAGGATCTCTCCAGCGAAGGAATCCTTCACACTAGGAATCATGACATGCACAAAGCTGAAACCTACCAAAACTTCTGTCCCTCTCTAGTCTGTGGGGTATTCCACATACTCAGAAGTATGTGAATTTGCGTGCCCAGGGGCATGCACACAAGGGCTGGCACCAGGAGGGCTCCCCTGTGCTGACCTCTGTGCCTYGCCATGTCCATGTGGGCTGCCCTTGGTGCTGAAGGCTGGAAGAGGAGACCACGCAGAAAGAGGCTGTTCCGCGGGAGAGGGGGATGGAAATAATCACACGCAGCCCAAGCTGCGCGAGGCAACCTGCACCATCAGCCACGGATTTCACACGGGGCCTTCGCTAATGAGCTGCTGGGCCTGACACGTGGGAAACCCCATGGGCACTGCGGGCAGGCTACCCGCCCGCCGCACATATGGCCCCTCTCTCCCCACAAAGACGGGCAACACGGTTCAGTCAAGGCTGGAGCGTGGAGCAGCATGGTTCGGGCAGCACAACGCCCCCAATTCCACGAGTGCTCCGAGAGCCAGCAGAATAAGGCATGAGATCCCAGTCGGTTCCTCCCATCCCTCAAAACAAAGCACCCCAAGTAAGGCATCATTTTGCTGGGAACCGTTCTCTGTGGATGAGCAGCTGTGCTTTAATAAGTGTGCAGGGCTAAGGCACAGGATAAGGGCAGCATTTACAAGGCAGGACGTTGAGGCTTCGGAAGTGTGCGACTACATGGAAAAATTAGAGGTGCAAGATCTCTTGTACTGAAACAAATGACCCTGCTGTATAATAAGGTAGCGTGACCCATCATATGGCCACCATGGAAGAGGGGGCTTCTAGTCACCTCCCCCCCTAGTTTGGAACCCTGATGCACAAGAGCTATCGTATTAAACTGCAGCTCAGCAAAGCTAGTAACTTCAGAGCAGCAAATTAATCTGACTGCCCATCTCGCCCCAGATACAGCACGATTTTTACATCTCCAAGAAGGCTGGGYTTATAGCCACAGCCAGCAACATCACTGTCACAGCCGGTTAGTGCTGCCACGAGAAGGAGCAGGAGGAATAACCTCTAGACTACACAGGTTTGCAGGAAGGTTCATCCCAGCAGCATTGCTGGGCAGTGTTTTAGTCCAGCAGTGACTCACCACAAACACTCCCATGATGTTCATCACGTGCTGGAAAACACTGCTGAAGTCCCCTTTCAATGATGTCCTGCAACAGCCCTACTAGGGCCAGACTGTGGTAGACAYCACCTAGAAGAACAGCTTGGTGTTTTACCCCACAATTCCTCCTTTCTAGGGATGCAATTTTTTAAGCTGTCCTGGTGATATTGAATTTTAACCTTGATGGAAAGAGTCCTTGCCTCRTTTTCTTGTGTACATATTTTCAGGAAGAAAGTGTTTTCTGACACCCTTCTGTCATAAGTGTGTGACAACACGTGCCAGAGGGAGCACTGCATTAGCAATGATCAAAAGAACATAGAAGGAAGCTTACTTGTTTTCATTATTTATCCCATTCAAGTTTAAGTTTTCAGCTTTCTTCCTCAAAACAAAGCRTCTTCAAACTGATCTTTTGATTAAAATGGGAATTGGAGGTTCTGCTGTCCACAAAGTCCTTAGGATGCACTCCCAGAGCAGCCTGCATACAACTACCTTGCAAGCCTCCAAAAYAAGTGCAGGGCACATCAGCAATGAGATTTCCAACAGCCAGACGTCAAAACGTCAGATCCAGGAATCACACCCGGCAGAGCAGACTGGTTTGCTTGRCTTGTTATTGTAATGGGCTCATTAAACTCTTGAGAGAGGATGTTCCACAACATCCAGGCTCTGATGCATCATGTAATAAGCATTTCCACGTTTCCGAGTGAAGTTTTGTTGACACCCCTAAACACACGTTGATTTGGGCTGCATTTCAGACTCCGGGAACCACACGTAGGAATCACACGAGTGGGCAGCTTTTTCTGGGTCATCCCTGCAGCAACCATACAATCACACAGCCTGTTCTGGACCAACACAGGGAGACACCTTGAAGGGCAGGGCTATAAAACTCAGGGAAGAAARGAAGAGAAGAATGGAGGAAGGAAAACAGTGTTTTGCAAATTAAATGAACCATATAAGTACAGGCTAGGAACTGCTATTTCCACAAAATCATTTATTTCAAGAGGCATGTGTATTTCTTTTTTGCCTCCACTTTCAGTTTGCATCCTTGTATAAGGCAGGGAAAGGTTTTGTTAGTTTTCTCCTTTCTTTTCAGCCTCCATCCTCCCAAGCTGTTTTATGAGGCTGCTTAAATAAATAAGGGGGGAGGGAATGTTTTCTTTTGCCTTTTTTCCTCTAGGTTTCCTACCAGGGATCCTTTCCATCTGCAGGGCTGCAGCCTGGGAACACTTGCCTTCCTGCCAGCTCTCTCCAACCCATCAGACACATGTTCTGGAAGCAGAAGGAAGATGTTGCCCCTGATCTGTGAAGGTGCCTTGGTATTTCATTGCTATTTATTTCAGTAACAGTTGGGGCACCTGAGCACATGCTCGAGCTGGCCACAGGTGATGCGGGATGGGAGCGCAGCAAGACACAAACGCTGGTCTCAGCCAACACGAAGCCGTTGGCTTTCCCGGTGCACAAAGACAGGCCCTGTGGGCACGGGCCTGCTCATCACACACTGCCAGGCCCTGGGCAAAGGACCACAGCCACAGGGTCCTACTGGGGATGATTCAGCAGGGGATTAACCAGCCAAAGCCYGCAAAAACAAAACCTCCCAGGAAACCCAGCGCTGCCTCCCATCCTGGTGTCTTCAGCACCTAGACAACTCCAGGGCTGTGCTGGGAGCAGTTGGGTTGGTTCAGTTAAACCAGCTATTAAAATCATAGTCATTTCCTGGAGCAACAGCCAAAAATAACTTCCCAGCTGCTCCGCTGCCCATCTCCATTCCCAGAGAGGGGCCAAAGTACCTTGTCCCAGCACTAATCCAGGCTCCAAAACCCCCATCTCAGCCCTGCGCTCCTCAGAACCTCCCAGTCTGACAGCTATAGGGGCTCAGCACGCCCAAGCCCATGGTGACACTGAGCCAGAAGCAACATCTGGGAGCTTGCCTTAGCCTTGTGCCACCCCACAGCAGTGAATTCCTCTGCTCCATTTTTGGATGTAGCAGCTCTAGGTAGTATGGCCCATGGCAGTAGCATTTCCCCCTTCATCATCTCCACATGTTTTTCCACTAAAGAACTAAGTCCTACAGGAAGGAAAGCCACTGGTGCAGGATGCCTGGGCAGATGGCTGCCAGCTGAGCATCAGATTAGCTCAACGTGGCCTTTGCACAAAATTCAGTCCCTTRTGCCGACCAAGCCTTCGAAACAGGTGAATTTCTGGAGCTCACAGGCCATTTCCAACCTCTGCATTAGCATCCTAGTCACTCACTGTAATTAGGCAAAAGAAGCCTCAGCTGTGCAACTCAACAAGCTCTTGCAAACCAGGCTGTGCTGCAGCCCTGCAAAGCAGGAAGATTTTTTCCTCCAACATGCAGCATTCAACAGGCTTGTGGAATGGAAACAGCTCTTCTGAAAGGAATGATTATCCCCTATCCACTTCCTCCTTGCGAGTTTTCTGTAGGGTTTTGTTTTGCCTGCATACACACGCAGTACAGCAGTTTTCCCTGCTCACAAATCCATTTCAAGCTCAATTAGAGGCACTGCCTTTTTGGGAGCCCCACATTCCCAGTATCCCCCCTCGCAAAGCTCTTTCACCTTTTTCCATACCTTTTATGCAAAAAACAAAATAAATAAATATATATATGTAATAACAATTAAAAAAATTCTCTCAGATTTAATCTTGTAAAACACCTCATGCAAATTTAGGGGGTTTATGCAAGACGATGGCCAGAGACCACATCACGGCTGGCCCYGCTCTCCAGCCAGAGAGGGCCAGGGCCTGCCAGGAACAGGGACCAACCAGGTCCTGGCCAGGGGAGCCCCATGAGCAGTAGGTGGCCCCGCTGCTGTGAGTCGGCACCCAAGCGATGCTCCGGCACAGCCCATGGGACCCACGGAGGTGGGAGGAAAACCCCAGGGCCAGCTCCCCATCACACACTGCAGCTCACAACSTGGAGTGGCCACAGTGGGAAAACCTTGGGGCTGTTTGAGGAGAGAGTTGAGGATGCCCTGAGCAGCCCCAACACACCAGGCTGTTTGGAGAGACTGAAGCAACTGATTCAGCTTTCCTGCCCATTTTGAGCAACATGAGAAAAACAAACGGAAAGAAAGCCGTATGATGGATTCAACATATTTCACCCACTCTCAGACCGAGCTTTTTAGCTAACACCTGGCAATTCATTCTCATCTTTACCTTCTGCAATTTACCTTCCCATAGCTTCTCAGCAAGTTTTAAGGAAGGATGGAAAAAAACAAACAAACAAAAAAATCATCATTTTCGCTGCACCTCCACTGCACTTAACAGTGGCCTCGAGCATGCAAGTCAAGGCAGCACCAGGCAGAAACCATCTTTACTTCAACCACTGACAACAAAAATCACTCTAAGTGCAAAACCYTGCAGACACCCTCTGCAGCGGAGTTCAGAGGAGCTGCCTCGAAATGGCCCTCTTGGCATCTTATCACCTCCTATCTCCCACCAGATAAAACCACTAAGTACTGGCACTTGTTTGCCAGGACRACACAAGGATTTCCTATTGTTGGAGTCAGAAAACAGTACTTGAGGCTCTGCAGGAGACCTCACCGTTTACCTAGAAACATGCATATTTTTTCCTCCTCCCTCCAGGTCCTCACAACAAGGACCTCATAGACATGTAGATGTGGCCTGTCTGTGGCGCCTGCACCCTACGGGGCCACCCATTTCCCACCGGGAGCCTTACCTAAGCCTGGAGAAGCTGCTGGCACATCCTAGGGAAGGAGCTCAGCCCAACCACACTCAGAAAGAAGTGCTGGGGCTGGTGCCTGTGGCACAGCTGAACTTAATCAACCCAAAACCCAGCTGATCCCCCTCACTTAATCAGATGAGGTCACAGCCTCATTTCTAAATGTGTTTCAGCTGGAGCTTCCAGGAACAAGTGGGAACTAGTAACCTCTCCAGCAAGGGAGAAATGGCAGCTTKCTTTAACACCTCTGTCTATAAGGCACTTTTACCTGAGTCATGTTACCTGGCTAGGTTACCTAGTTAAAAGCAGTATGTCTTTAACCTAACATAGGTTAAAATCTGAACAGCTCAAGGGCTGCTTCCTGTTAGGCAAGCAGGGCCAGCGTTTTTAGGAATATTCACACCAGAGTTTCTTGTCCAGTTATTGTAAATAATCTAAAACTTGTCCAATGTGCTTCTGATGTAAAGGTTCTCTGGAAGTCTCCTAGGTTGCTTGGTTTGAGGTCTACGTTGTAATCCTCAGCTGAGAGCAATGGTGGTCATTGCTTTCTAGAAAATGAGCCCTTATAAGAAATCCAAGGAGACAACCTCAAGTACCTGGCAGACACTTGGGCAGTTTAGTACCTGTTCTAGGTGTCACCAGCTTGTTGAGCCATGTGGCTCCCTTTGCATCTATGTGTGCATTTTCTCCTGGCATCTCCAGCTCTGAATATCCTCCAGCTTCTCTTGTGTTTTTTGCTGGATTCCACCACACCTTAGCATTAAATAGAGAACACCATTTTGGGGTAATTAGAGATCCTTAATTAATTACAGTTATAGATTTAATGATTCAAAGCTTGACAAATGAGTAAATCTTGTTGAAAGAACTGAAGAAAATTACCGGCCCCGCTGCCTGCCCTGCCCCTGCTGGAGGTTAATTTCCATTTCTGTTGCCCGGCCGARGCCGAGCAGGAGCCTCCGGCCGGCTGCTCCAGCTCGTTGTCCARCACCCGGCTCAGCCCCAGCTGCCATCAGGCTGCAGCAAAGTGAGGGGTTGCCATGGGGCGGCTGTTTCATTTGTCCATCGGGACCATTTCAAGGGTRAATCTCTCCAGCCATAAGCAGAGGTGCAACAGCCTAACATAATCCCAAGGACATCTTAGTACCTTGCAGTAGGCAAAAATCACACGTTTTGTTCAGGAGGCCTCAAAGGCATTTCTCTTGTTTTGTTTTGTTTCCTTTGAGTTGATACAAGGCAAAGAGTAAAGGAAGGAACATAGGCACTGGCCTGCCAGAAAGCTGCAATCGAGACACTTCCCTTTCTCCTGCCATTGCATCCCATGCACAATAAGGGTGCTGCCATCCTTTTAGGCCACTTTTGGAGTTCTGATACTGAAAAAATTCTTTAATTAACTAGGAATTACTTCTGAGTTGTAGTGATCACCTGAAGAACTCAACCTGGTACCACCTCCTAGTTTTCAGGAACAGCCCTATTATATGTAACTCATCCTGTAGCTTTCTGCTGATTGACTTGAAAATAGGAGCASCTCTCTGAGCTATAAGTTCTGCTGCGCACCTGAAGACATGGTCCGTTATTTTGTTGCTCACAGATCTGTGAGCAATCTGCTCTATTAGTAGACAAATATCTGAGTTTCAAGGCAAATTGAGCGCGTGTACAATTACATGGTTTGAATTTAAGATTATGAGCAAAAATGTAGATCAGATGGAATATTCAGAGAATGTGTCATGGAACAGCCTGCGAGCAAGGCCTTCATGCCAACCAGTTAAAAAGGGCTGTGTAGCCAATAAAGAGGAAAAATAGAATATTTGTGGCCAGACCTTACACAATAACAGCTCATAGAAACGAGCTGGAACATCCTTACGAGACACACAAGGACATCCAATGAATGCRAAATAGCATCTAAAGCTGGGAGAAAGCTTTTTTTATATAATCCTACGAAAGCGAAAATGAAAGAGAAGGAAGGGAGTGATACAGAAAGTGCAGGATTTAACAATTTGCTAACACTGCTGTTCTAGCCCCGTGCAACCCAGGTGTGACTTCTGCCCCGTGCAGCAACATCTCTAATGGGATATAACTGAAGAGGCGGTAGAAACAGCCAGGACCATAGAAACGCTAGGGCAGACCACAACCAGTTCGGACAGCACACGGGTTTTATGGAGACTTGGCATATCTGCCGAGGCTCTGGAGCAGGTTCCCACTTCCATGGCTCCCTGTGCATTGCCTGCAGCCCACACCAGGCTGGGGGCAGATTTCTCAAGGGACCCATGGACATTTGGCAAAACAGGCTCCAGGTCATCCCTGATGGCCCTTTCAATGAGTAAGAGTTGGGACAAAAATTTTTAGCAGCACCCTAAGAACATAAGGAACTGGTGACAGTGGAACGTGTCCCCAACCAGAGCCCAAGGGCTCTGCCAAGCCCAAGGTGGCACAACATGCTGCCAAACAGCTTTATGAGGATCAAGAAAAAAAAAAAAAAAAAAGCTCTGTATTCAGGCTACCCTGTGTTCTGTGTTTCTTGGCTTTCCTAAGAGTTTACCTACCTATTTCATTTTCCTGAGATTAATCATGTCAAATAACAGAGGAGTTCAAGGTCAGAGTTTAACCACTGTCTGCAGCAAAATGAGAAGACACCGGCCTTGTTTCATAGCACTGAGACAGCTTCTTGAGGTACTTGAACCTCAAAAAAATAAAAATAAAAGTGCCATCTAAAATATACAGTAGAGGAAAAGCACTAAGGTAATGGAAACTCAGCATTTCTAATGTTTCTATGTTCCAAATATATAAATAGAACCCCAGTCAGTACATTAGACAATTGACTGGCTTTGCTTGAATGCATGCAGGAATAAATGGAAACATCCCTATTTCCTATCCCAAGGGGCAATTATTTTGGAGCCTGGTTTTGTACATTAATAAAAAGCAAGATTCCATTGTCTGGTAGCTAAAATCGTGTACTATTGTACCCTGCCCAAGCAGGCCAGCAGCAGGAACAGCACCCGCCACCCAAAAAACTTTGCTATCTCACTCTCTAGACAGAAACTGTCTTTTAGTCCTTATCATACTATTTTTTGTGCGTGTAAYACAACGTATTTTACAAGTTCTGCTAGCCTGAAGGATCCTTACTACAATTGTGCTTACAGATKATCCCAACTGCTTATTGCTCTGATGCTAAAATGGGTTTAACAAACACAAAGATGGGAATGTCGCACCTCGTCTGGACGGGGTTGCAAACGAAAACCCAACTTTCCTCCAGCTCACCGCTGGAACAGCAAATTCATTCCTTTCTCTGCACTTCCCTTTCTTCTCCCTGTGCACCTCCAGTTGGTTTGCCTTAATGGTTTAGAGGGAAAAAATAACAGAAAATGTTATAAACCAAGCATTCCGAGGTGGTACCTGTTATTCCTTCCCCCATCTCTCAGCAGAGCAGCACACAAGGAACGCTACTCGAGCCCTTACATGCAGTTTCTAACGGCCGAGCCACCCTCTGTAACTCCTGCCCTCGCCCCACGTCAGCTGGGTGTTTACGGGACGCTGAAATCCCAAGGGTGGAAGATGCTCAGGGAAGAGGCACTGAGAAGCACCCRGGAAAAGCTTTGCTGCAGGAAAGCTTCCTTGGACATTCTGCATCTGGAACACGGAATGCCCCTGAAGACTTCGCATCAGCATCGCAGCACAGGCTTTTTTTGTGCAGTAAATTAGTGCAAAAGTTTCCACAAATCAGCAAAACGGGGCTAAAACCAGAGGGGAAATATGTTTAAACACCAGGATTTTGCAAACATTTATCATGACAGATGCAGATTCCAATGCAATTGGATTCACTATAAAACAAAGCTGGCAAGACTGACTTTTATTAAGAGAAGTCTTTAAATCCATCTTGAGCTACTATTTAAATAGGCAGCCAGCAGAATAATGACATCTTAAGGAGRGGGGAAAAAAAAAAGGATTCTTGGAGATACAGAACGTGTTTAATTGAAACCATTAGTTTTACTGGCAAACAGCTCCGTATTTCTGTTCTGTTAATCTGAACAAAGTGCTGCAATTATGACTCAATACATAATGTCCTCTAGTGCTACTCACCCCACATTCCTCAAGGATAGAAAGAAAGCAAAACCGTGTTCGGCTAACAAACCATTCTGTGCTTCTATCCAGAATACTTTTATTATATGGTTATCATATACATCGGAATTATAGCGGGAACATTTACAAATATGTCTGGAGGTCGGAAGCTCCATTATTCACATACACACCAACTCACGCACTCGGTTCGCAGGTCTACTCGGGTATCAGGTGAATGATGCACAAAATTATTGCTTTGTGAGCAAAACACCTCCGATTAAATCTAGTCTGCAGTGGCAAGAATCGAGATATTTTAAAAAAAAAAAAAAAAAAAACAAAACTCTTAAATACCCTGTATAACATACCTGTGCATAAACCTAAAGATATGTTTAGCTTACCCATTACCTTTGAAATACTTACCAAAATTAAAATTTGAAACCCATTTATAAAAAAAAAGTCTTAAAAAGTTCACCATTATTTACAAATCCGATTAAATTACACATAAATAAATATTTACATTTGACACACTGCTTCCCTTAATACATATAAAGCCTCCCTGGAAGTATTTTTKGCCTTAATAGGCAAAAAACCAAAAGTTTAAAAAAAAAAAAAGTTATGTGCCTATTCTTTCAAGTCCTGTTCCCCCCCATCCCCAATTTAAAAACAAGACACAATATAAATATGTGAATAAAGCTGCAATATCCTTAGACAGAGAGAATCCATTTTCTGAAAGCATTTTCATTTTGAACTATTCCTTGTTAAAAAAAATATTACGATAAAATCCCAGTGCAGCCAACATTACTGCAGGTTTTGAAAGATGGAGTATTTCCATAAAAATAAGCATGCCAAATACCATCAGGTAACTTTTATATCTACTGGGATTTTAGTGCTCTCCTATGGGAATTTGAAAATAAAGCAAAGAACAGAATAATCTTACTATTTTCAGGTGTTTATAAAAAAAAATTTAATGTACATAAATCTATATACCATTGTTTAATACTGCTTTATTGTTACTGTTGCATGTAGAGAGAATAAAACCCTGAAATTCTGTCAGGTAACAAACAGACTCCCATCTAAAATCTGTACTTTAAAAACTATACATGAAGTTGGTCACCACTGAATATTTAGAGGTTGGAAAAAGAAATCTAGATATATCTCTGTAAAACTTCCAACCAATACCCTTACATAGCACCACTTTTACAGCAAAAGGTTTCAACAGGCTTGTACCAAGGACTTATCTTCTGGTAATTGCTTCCACAGATAAGGGATACTGCAGCTTTTAAATACTTGTCTCATGAATCCAGGGGGAGTGAAGATCCTGAATAAGAGGATTTTTTTTCCTTTTTTTTTCCCCTCCTTTCTTTAAAAAAAAAAGTAACCAGATTTCTACATTCCCCCCGGCAAGAAGATCCCAGTCTGCGCTTGGGAGGAAGAGTTCAGAGTCTGGTGTCTCTGCTTTTACTTCCTGTGCTTGTCCATTTTATCCATGGGTTTGTTGGTCTCTGCGGGGCTCTGGTCGCCAGCGTTCATGTACGTTTTGTCTGCTATTTTTAACGCTTCATTTAGGTAGTTCTGGACGGACGTCATGGCAGCACAGATGGCAGCGCTCCCAAAGCCATGTGTGATGAGGCTAAAATGAGTCAAGCAGCCCTGGATGCCAGGGTCCAAGATGGGGCTGGGGCGCGTGTTGCCCAGAGGAGTTCGGTCCTGAGTGAGGAGGTCGGTGAATTCCTTACAGATCTGCCTGCAAGACACAGAGCCGTCACCCCGGGCAAACCGACGCTACGACCCTGCAGAACATCGTCTACCCTCCCAAAGCAGGACGGAAAATAATTAAAGCCCTTCAATACCGATTCAATACACGGGAATCACTAAGTTTTTGAGAAATTCATGACTGCAGCAACAGTGTGCGTGTCCTTCCATGGCCAACTGTAAAACGTGATTGTGTGTCGGCTCCTGACAAGGCTCCTGCCCCGTCCGCACAGCCCCAAGGACGCCCCGCGCTGCAGCATCCTCTCCACATCCCCGTGCCTGCCTAGCGCTGCATCAGCTGCTCCCGATTTGAGCAGCGGGGAGGCTGGGAATTTTGGGCTACTTTCTGTGAGAACTTCCACAGCTGCAGCTAATGATTCAGAAAGCGTATATAGACAAGCAGCTGAATGGGAGCTTCAGTTCAGCTGTGCGTATTGCACGTATGTGTCCCCGTTAACGGACACCGAGGCCCCGATCCCGCACACACCGACACGTGTGGGTGGTAGAACACGTGACGCCCCGGTGCACGCTGCGGCGGCTCGCACGGCCGTCCCCTCACCGGGCTGCTGAGCGAGCCCAGCACAATCCCCGCAGCATCTCCCGAGGCGGCGGCGACCGCTACGAGCGACACTCAAAGCGTTCCCACGCGGAGCACAAGGGCAGCGCCAGGGCCAACTATGCCAAGGACGGGCGACACGATGGCTCGGAGATATAGACCCAGGAATATAGACCCACCAAAGGTGGGAACTTCTGAGCGCCCAGTGCACACCCAGCTCAGGACAGGGCCCCAGCCCCTTCCCAGGGCCACGCCACAGACCCTGTGCTGGGGGTGGCACCTTCCAAAGGCAGGAACCCTCCTGCCCAGCCCCAGGCAGCACAAAGCAGAGCCAGGGCCCTGCGGACCTCGCAGCAACCCAGCCCCACGTTTAAGGGAAGGGGGACCAAAAACCAGGCACTGCCTCCCATGAACACCAATAATTTAGAGGGCCCAGGGTCTGCAGCACAGCGACACCAAAGCTCCCCCTTCACAGGTCCTTCCCCTGCTCACCAGCATCCTCACAAGGCAGGCAGTGACATCAGGGACATCCCACATGTGCCACAGGCTGCCCCATCACAGCAATGCCACTGCATCCTCCACCGTCACCCCCTCCACCAGCCCTGGGGACATGTCCCATTCCGGGGAGACCCGGCTGTCCCACACGTGACTTTTGCTTTAAAGTCATTTCTATTTCTACTTTTTTTTTTTTTTTTTTTAAAAAAAGCATGGACTGGTTCAGGCTAGTTCAGAGTTATCACACAACTATCACTGGTTCAAACGCAAATAACTGCTGCCATAGTTGAATTGAAACCAGAACCAGATCAAAAGAGCCGTTTCATCTCCCTGATTAAAACTGCACGAGAAAAACGTACCCAACTCTGTACACAATCGCTCACGGTCCAACAAAAGCATCTTTAAAAAGAATAAAAAGGAGGGGGGGGCGGGATAGAGGAAAATAAATTCGATCCCTGGAACTTACTTTGCAGCCAGAAGCATGTTCTTCCTGTTTGCCATTTCGTTGCGGCCCATGTGCGGTCGAGTCAAATATTCGGCCACTGCTTTGGACGGAAACTCTGTCTCGCACACGTACCCGAAGTCCCGAGCGAGATGCACAGCTTCACCTGGCACAGGAACGGCAGCGCTCGTTAAGCGTAATTACAGCTGTTTACTCTAAGGCCGTGGAATTAAGCACGGCACTCTGAATTCTTGAGGCATGCTCTTATTTTTATTTATTTACTTGACAAATAAACACAGGTATTTCTGCCATCCTAAGCATTGGTACTATTTTCTAGTCAATACATACACAATCTGTGTTCATAAAATTGTACTGTACATGACTGCTATGAACTTTTTTAAATAGTTGTCCCTTGCCCTTAGAATTGAAAGAAAGATCCTGCCTCTCCCCAGAGGAGCTGCACAGTGAAGAATAGTCCTCCAATGAATTAAAAACCACGCACTGGGTTTTTTTTTAAATTCATAACTAAATTCCACCCATGCAGTAAATGATTCTTTGGTTTATTTTGTAATAAATTTTCTAATAATCATATAGAAATAGATATCAGAGGAAAAATAAGTATAGCTAGGCCGCTTTTTATTGCGGCGGCACGATCCAAGAGCGTGTCCTGCAACACGCCCGCGGCCACGCGCCCACAGCCGAGCGCCCCTTCTTTCAGCACCAACTTCCAAAGAGGATTAAGTGGAAGCTGGTGTAGCAGCACTGACACAATACGAGTAAGGTGTTCTACCATTTTTCACACTCAAGTTGCTGCTTCCATTCCTATTAAATTGCGCCTTCCTACCCTACTAAATTGCACCCCTAGCGCTGCCTCGAACGAGGACACGTAACATAACCGCACACAGGCATAAATACACACACCCGTCAAGCTCCGTGGAGCTGATGGAGGGCCCACGTAACAYGCTGCAGATGAAAGGGGCTCCGGTTTCCCATCAGGAAGTCGAGCGCTGTAAATCTCACTTTACACCCTCCTTTACCAGGGCAGCGGCGGGCGCTGCAGCCCCACAGCGTCCCAAGAGATGCCAGACCCGCCAACAGGCCGCGTTTCCCCTCCTCTGCTGCCCCACGTGCATGCAAAAACCCCACGGGACCCCATCCCTGAGGAAGGCCGTGGAGAGGAGGAAGAGGAGGGTCGAGCCATCCCGCTCCCACTGCGGTGCCAGCCAACAAGGGAGAAAAGAGCACAAGAGCCCCAGGGGCAACGCAGTGTCACCAACGTGCCCGCTTGAAACACAAAATAACATAAAAAGCACTCTCAAACCCATCAATTTTCTAACTTTTCTATGCTTTGCCTGCAGTTTATAAGCTGTACAGATGGAGGAAGAAAAAAAGTTTAGTTCAAGAGACATTCAAGACTGACCTTCCACCAAAGATGTCAATAACGTCACATTTGCAGCTTTCCTTCTACCAGCTGGAAGATTCAAGCCAATTTTATCCAGTTTTTCCCTTAATGATCTGCCACCATTTTTAGATTTGGCTCTGTAATTAGAGGGGAAAAAAATGGCCTTATTTATCTTCAAGGGGACCTTTTTTCTTTAAGCTGAGAAATTCCAGTTGCTGACATTCAATAAGGTTCTACTGGGGGGGAAGATAAAAAACAGGCTCTCTTTTCAAATGACCTACTTTTGAAACGCTAAAAAAAACAACTAGCCAGGATGAAACACAGAGGTCTAAATGCAAGAACGTTTAAAACTGCAATATCGAAACCAACAGTTGTAGAGCGATCACAGCCCAGATTAAAACTGTTTGCAAAACAGCGCTAGAGAAAGCATCCTTTTAAAACGCCAAATCAAGATCATCCTTTTAAATGCCAAATCAAGATAATGAGATTTAATCTAAAATCATTTCAGAGGGAGACAATTTGTCACTGGAATGAGAAAGCTCCAGAAGCAGTTTTAGAAGGAGGAAAAAAAAAAAAAATTAAATAATCGGATTTTCAGGCAGAGGAGGAGAACCGCTGCCGGAGCTGTTGATAGCACTTCTCAGGGAGAAGTGGCAGAAGTGCAAAGAAGTTTTATTTCCAAACCCATTAGGATTCAGCGTCAGGATTAAAAGGCACAACAACAAAACACCCACCACGCACASGGTTGCCCAAAGGCTTCAGCGCGCCCGTGTTCCGGCTCCCCGTGCGCCGGAGCGGGGCCCGGCCGTGCCTACCTCCGCAGCACGCCCCCCAGCAGGGAGGCGTTGAGGCACTCGGGGGGCGAGAGCCGCCGCTGCACCTCCGCCACCGTCACTTTGTACTTGGACGTGGAGCTCAGCAGCGAGAGCCGCCCCGGCACGGAGCAGAACACCTCGTTGGGGTTTATGACCACGCCGATTAATCCGTCCTTCTGGCACGGGAGGCTCAGGGCGCTGTTTTTCGTTAAGGAAATGGGACCTGCGGGAGGAGGAGGGGAAGCAGGTATTTTACAAAAGGCAAGAATAAATAAGGAGGTGTTTTACGAAAGGCAAGAGTTAGTAGGAAGTGGCAAGTGCATTTCCACTGTAAAAACAAGGGGCAGGAGAGGGGATTTCGTTTGGTGCTGAACGCTCAGCACTGACTCTCAGCTGCCCCGCAGCAGCGCTGCAGTCAGAAGGTCCCCAAGCTGGCCCTGAACAATAGCAAAGAGCAGCCTTTTGTCGCACCAAATTTCAAGCAGTTGCTGAATGCAATTAAAAAAAAAAAAAACCTGCACACACCCCAGTGAAACAGCATGCCACAAGTTAACAAATTCATACTTAGGAGAAGCCTGGTACAACTGCCGAGTACAAATTAGCATCCCCCAGCTCGTGCCAAAACCTCTTCCAGAGCAGGCAGAGGTCCCGAGGCTGCCGCAGAGGCGGCTTCACCCCTTGCCCGGCCACGGGCGGCACTCGGGGCCGGCCGGGGAGCTGAGCCCCAACCCGCTCGTGTCGGGAGCACCGAGGGACGGGCGAGAGTCGCTGCTGCTCCTCGGCGGCTTCGGCTCTCAGGTGAACGGGGACAAGGGGAGCTTTGCAAAGAACCTGACCGCACATCCGGCTTTTCCAGCCCTTGCGAATCCACCCAGTTAACCCCCGGTGCTCCCCRGCTCCTCCGCAAAGGGTTAAGGAGCGAGGCTGCCCCGCTGCCCGGAGGGGGGCAGGTTTTTGACAGCAGAATCATTCTCCCATGAGCTAAACGCAGCAGCGAGTGCTCGGACAAACACTTCTGCTTTTCCTCAGCTGGCTTATTTGTTTGACATCTTCAGAGGAAATCTTTTTTTTTTTTTTGTGAGGGTAAACAACACAAATTTGTTTGAAAACGAAAACAGAAAATAAACCTTCAATGTCTCTACTCTTAAACGGAGCCAGTCCTCCTCTCGCCTTCCTTCCAACCTCAGCTACCAAACCATTTTGATTAAGATAAAACCGAACAYGCTTCAGCCAGTGAACTCATTCACTATTCGAATATTTCTTGTAAGGAAACCGAAGGAAAAGGCAAACTGCCCTCGAGCGCGAGCAGCAAAACCAGGGAAGCCCGTGGCACTTCGCAGGGCAGCACTGAATTCATCCCAGGATGCTGGTTTCGATTAAAGCCACATCTAAGAGCAAAGGGGGGGGGCTCTCGAGAACACCCACAAGGCCTCTCATCTGAGGGCGACCCCCGGGATTCTCCCACCCAGCTGCGACAGAGGCTCTGGTGCAACCCCTGGGATCCCGAAGGCTCCTTCTCCTAAGGATAAGGAGGCATCAGCCCAAGGGGGCATCCTGTGCAAGTTAAGATTCCCACCACCGCCAAGGGCAAGCCCAGCGCAGCGCCAGCTTACTGACCTTTCCTAATGACCGTCTGGTCATGCATTAACAAGTGTTGATCCTCCACATTCTGCAAAGAGAAAGGGGAGAGAAGGTTGGAAAGTTCTCCGAGGAGGCGCCCCGCGCGGCCGCCGAAAAGCCGCTGTTTCGCCCCAAAGCGGAGCGTCGAGGAGCGCCCCTACCTGCACCTCCTCCATCTGGTGCGCCATGTCGTGCAGCCCCAGGTTGTCGGCCAGCGCCGAGGCGTCCAGGCCGTGGCCGTGCGGCAGCAGCAGCTCCGCGCGGCGGTAGGAGTCGCGGCGGGCGCCGGGCGCGCCGCTCTCGAGCGCGGGCAGGTGCGGGACGAGGCCCGGGCGCGCGTGCGGGGCCAGCGCGGCCGCCTCCTGGCTCTGGCGGCCGGGCCAGGCGCTCTGCTGCTGGCTGGGCGGCGGCGGCGGCTGGTGCAGCGGGTTGATGGAGAAGGGGTCGCCCAGGTGCGAGTAGGGGTCGCTGGACTGCGAGTAGGGCAGCGGCTGGTAGGGCGGMGGGAAGTAGGGCGGCTGGAAGTCGGAGGCGGCCGAGTGCGAGAGCGGCGGCGCGGGGCTGTACAGGTGCTGGCTGACGGCCGGGAGGTGCGGCAGCCGCGGGCCGCCGTTGCTGCTGCCATCGTGTCGCTCCTGCAAGCGGAGCGGGGTGAGCGCGGCGGGGAGCGGGGCGRGGGAGGCTGCGCACGCGTTAAAAAAAAAACTTCTTGGAAAATCATTAAAAAAAATTATAACCTAAAAAAAAAAAAAAAGTCGCGCGCAGGGCAGTTGCGCCCAAAGCGGCGCTGCGCCGCGCGCAGCTGGAGGCCGCGGGGAGCCGCTGGCCGCCCCGGGATGCGCAGCGCTGCCCGGCCCCGCTTCGGAAGGGCCCTGCATGGGGCCGAGGCGAGGGGCCAGCGGGCGGCCGCTACAAGAGCGGGGCGGGCGAGCCAAGGAGGACCGGGTCCCGCTGCAGCCGCCGGACACGCGGCCCCCGGCGGCAGCGGGAAGCGGGGGCCGCCCGCGGCCGGGCACGCGCGCCCGGCGGCGCAGAGCACGGGCGGCTCATTGCACCAGTGGCTGNGCCGGACCGGTTCGGCAGGCCGGGTCCCTCGGCCCCGCGCTGCGCCCCCCGTTCGGCTGCGGAGTCGGGGGCTGCGCGGGGGCACCGCGGCGCGCGCCCCGCCTCTGCCTTCCAGAGGTGCCGGCAGAGCAAAGCGAAGGGAATCGATGGAAAAAGCAGTAATAATAAAAAATACCAAAATCGCACGTCCCAAAAATAAACGGGGGGAGCAGCCAGGGAGGGGAAGGCGAGCCGGGAGCGGGCTCGGGGCGCAGCGCGGGCGGCTCGGCGTCCCCCCCAGCCCCGCTCACCTCGCAGTCCTCTTCGTACTTGACATTATCGGCTAGTTTCCACAACATGGCGTCCAGCGTCCGGACCAGGTGCGCGGGCGCGGAGAGCTGCTCGCCCCGCCACGGGCGGTAAATCCACGCGGGCGCGGGCAGAGGAGCGGCCCCGCACGCGGCTCACATGAAGGCTGCGCACGGACTGCGCTGCGCGCCCGCCGCTCAGACGGGTTTTTTTTTTCTCCCCCTTGCCCAGACGCCCTTAATGGCAATAATATTATCCTAGCTCCTCCCCAGGGACGGCTCCGCCGCCGCGGCGCTCCCCGCGGGCGGCCCCGCGCAGCCACTCACGAGGCGGCGCGCAGCCCAAGCCCCTCCTTCCGCGCGGCCCTCCGCGCCCGCGCACGGGAGGGGACGCCCCGACGGCTGGGAAAGGGGTCGCGCGTGGGGTGTCCGTCCCCCCCAGCAGGGCGCCCGAAGAGCCGTGTCCGCGGGAGGGGACATCCCCCTGCTCCCCCACGCGCGCAGGGGCGCAGAGCAGCGCGGGCCCGGCCGCCCCACTGCGCCTCGCAAGAGCGAGAAAGTGCGAGCCGGAATCCCTTTGCATAATTGTCGGGAGTTTGAATTACTGATTACAACTTGTAAGCTACCAAAACTCAGGGTATAATTTACTTAATTATCCGACAAGATTATGGCAGTGGTGTCGAACCCCTCTTAGGTAAAACAGAACTGATTCAGCGTCCCGAGCCGAGGCGGTGTGAATTGTGTCACTGGTTCATCGTCCCTACGGCTTGTCTTTTTTTTTTTTTTTTTTTCATTCAGAAGACGCTTTTTGCTATTGTA
>PTEX01000028.1:2842798-2893786 GCA_003342815.1 Eudromia elegans | reverse complement strand
TGATCAAAAGGGTGGCAAAAGGGTCATCAGGAATATCAGATGGAAAAAATCCGGGAATTGCTAAAATTGTTTTTCAATTTTTTTTTTTTTTTTTTTTACTCATTCATTTTATTTTATTTTTTAACGAAAATCCAATCGCTCTAATCTGTCCGCAGGGATTTGGCGCTAGGGAAGCAGGTGGGAAGTGAGACGGGCGCTTTTGGGCGCCGTAAGCACACTTTCATCTCAGCTTCGAAAATATTGCCCTGCGAAATTGCTACCTTTCTGCAGGCATTTGATCTATGCAGTTATGCGTGTCAGACGAAATGAACATCGTTTTCAAAAGCGGCGACTTCTCCCAGTGTTTTAAGGTGCATCCGGATCACTGCTCATTTGCATGAGAGGAGCAAGTGTTTGTTTATTGTGGCAGAGACAAAAGATGACCCTGGACGGGGCTGGCTGCGGAGATCTGCGCGGCTACCCCCGAGCCGGGGACGAGCCGCTGGGGAGCGGGCATGAAAGGCCCGAGCAATACCCCAGCTTTAAGACTTAAACCACTTCATCCTCTCCTTTTTTAAATTTATTTTTTCTTTTTTTTTTTTTCTTCCTAAGGATCAGAAAAGAAAGTGGAAAAAAAAAAGTCAAGCCGACTGAAGGCAGGATCTAAAAATAAAATCGAGGAGGACGGCGGGGTTGGAGCTAACTGTTGGAGGTGTTATCTGCCTTATCTAACATGCAGGTGCTGATTTGCAGCAGTTGCATTAAGCCCATCATCAGCAGGGACTCCGCATTATCATTTTTGGTGGAGTCTCTATTTATTTTTTTTAAACGAGGGTGTTTTTCTTCCAGGGATGTTTCTTTGAAATGCAGCTCACGACGATTATTAGCGAGTGTGCTCGCGCTGCTCCTGGCGTCATTAAGACTAGGAATCTAAATAATAAAAGACAGGGGGAGCTTAAAGTTCATTTGTATTAAAGGGACAAGATGGATTTGAAAAGAAACGAGCAATGGAGCCGTCGAGCTTCTCAGGTCTGGAATCAGTTCGTCTTCTTTCAAAAGAGACCCTGCATTGTAGCAATTGTGGTCACTTTTAGCACAAACTCAGAAGCTTGATTTTCTTTTTTTGCTTGGAAACGACTGAACAAATGCCTGATACTACAGAGCAAACCTGACATTCTCATTCTTATTTTTTTTCAAGATCTCAACATTCATTTTGCTGATTTTGGTGGCCAAAAGCAAGGAGATAAACGCAATTTTCTTCTATTTTTTGAGAGAKATATATACATATATTTTAAAGTGGAGTATTTAGAACAAAATTTCTAAGCAAAACGCCCCAAATAGCCACTTTTCTTCCTAGAAAACAAACCAACCTCTGGAAGCAGAGAAAAGGCTAAATAGGGAGAAGCTTACGGCATTTAAGGCAAACTTTCCAAAACATCCACTTGCTGCCCCGCCTCGAGCCGCACGAGCGGCGCTTCCCGGGAATCGCCGCGCAGGGAGCGGCTGCCGGGRCGCTCTGCGCGCACCGCTGCGCGGCCTCCCGCGCCCCGGGAGCCTTTGAACGAACCCAAACGCGTGGACACCGCGCAGCAACTCATCCTCTCGGACCTTTCCCAGGGGGAAAAGGGAGGGGKTGAGGATCCCAACGGGAGGCTTTGGGACGTGCCCTCCTCACTGCGCCTTTCTGCAGCCCTGCGCATTCCGAACCCGAGCGCGGCTCCCGGCCAGGCAGCTCCAAGTGCCACCTGCGGCGGGACTCGGCCGTCCCCTCCTGCGCTTGGCCAAACTCTCCCGAGCGAAACTCCCTTCCTTGCAGGAGCTCCCGGGCTCGAGGGCTCTGCAAGGACCCGCCTTCCTCTCGGGATGGACAGGAACCGCCGGGGGGGTGTGGGAGGGCTGCTCACAGGTGGCAGCTTTGTACAATTACTATTAGTTTTTAATGGTGCCCGTATTTTGAGGCATTACCTCTTTCTAACAAAAAATCCTCTTTTCCCGGAAGTTTAGCGSCTCCCCCCAATTTCACTTTTTACGAGGAGGCAGTTTCCTCCATGGGGCCCTGAAGCCCTCAATTGTGCCCACTCCCTTCCCTCAGGAGGGCGGCCAAAGCCAAGTGCGGAGCCCCTGTCACATCCAGCAGTTTTCCTATCTGGCAGCAATTAAAAGAGAGCGTGGGGATGCTAATCAGCTGCATCCCTCTTCCTCCTCAASCTCCTCAAGCACACACGTATCTGTCTCGGTAACGACACGGCTGCRACCTGTCCGTCCGCGCCGCCCCTGCGCCCCCGCGGAGCTCGTGCGAAGGCGACCGCAGCCCCGCGGCRCTCCCCGCGCAACTTCCGCACGGAACACGCGCGGAGGGGCGCGGAGGCGGCGCGCCAGCCGGTAACCCCGCCCGCGGCGGGCAGCGCGCTGCGCACTCGCCCGCGGAGCCTCCGCAGCAGAGCCGCGGAGCGATGCGCACCTGGGCGTGGGGCGCGCACGGCTCCGCGCMCGGCTCCATGCCCGGGGGCCGCCGCTGGAGGCGGCTCCCCCGTTCAGGAGGTTTTTCAGCGCTGGGGGGGGCTACAGGGGGTGTTACCGCTCGCAGGAGTGGCCCCGGCCCAGGGGGCATCTCCAGGAGCCTCCCCCCGAGGAGGGCAGTGTCCGTGCCAGGGAGGCCACGGCCTCAAGGGCACCGTCCCGGGCTCTCCCTCCTCGTCCTGCAGCCCGGGGGGCAGCGCGGGACCCTCCCGTTGGCTCCTGAAGTCACCACGGAGCCGGTGGGGACAGCACCTCAGCCCTGCTGCAGGCAGYGAGCCCACAACACGGGGGGTTTAGTCCCCTCAGCCCAGTATTTGTCCTAATAAACACGAGTCCAGCTCTGTTTCCTCACTGCTCAACAAGGGTAGAGGCATGGAGTTCCCCAGCTGTAGCCGGCAGCAGAAGGGACACATTTAGCAATTCCCAGGGAAGAAGTGACAGCCTTTGAGAGGAGGCTCTGCAGGCCCCAGGTCAGATGCTCTGTGGCAGGAGGATCCTGCCACCTCAGGGCCGCCTTGGGCTGCGCTAAGGAGTGGCCCTGGCCCTTGCCCACAGGGTCCCTCCAGCTGGATGGGCACGGCCGGAGAGCACTACCTGCCAGGGAGGCAACCCAAGCATCTGCAGCTGGAGAACAGGARAGGACGACCCGGATTTGCCCCTGAGAGGGAGAATGGACACGTGGCACCGCAGCTGTGTTGATTTTGGTCTCCTCATCTACAGAATGAGGGTAATAATCTTGTTGCTTCATGGGGAGGACCAAAGATGAGTGCGGTGCATGGTCCCCCAGCTCCCTGCAGCTCTGCATGATGCTCCCAACATACCTCCCCAGGGCTGYGACACTGTCACTTAAGTGATGCTTTGATTTGGGGCTCTCTGCATTGCATTTCTAGGGAGAGCAGCTGGGGCATGAGCTTCACTGCTATTAGCCAGAGTTTGGCTTTAAAGGAAGTTGTTGCTGCACTATGTGTCCAATTAAGCTCAGTTCATTAGCACAGGAAGCAGACTCCACACCAAGAAAGCACACTCAAAACCAAAAAAAACACAGTACAAACACCATAAAGCCAAATATGAAATCCAAATTCATATATTGTCAGGCTCTTTCTTGAAAGCAAAAATATAAACGCTTGGCACAAATAAACACTTTACAAAAATGAAACCTTGAACCATGCATGCTGTAGATGGATCCTATTGCTGAGTGCGTACACTGCAGGCAGAGTGAAAGACCCAGTACCACGAGAAGAAAATTCCATATGCTGAAGCGATGGGCAGCAAATGCCTCATTTACAGGCACAGGAGCAGGGCTAAGGCAGGTCCTCAGGCATCAGCCTCCCAACTCCTCTGCCCATCAGGACTGCAAGGCGGCCGAGAGAGGCTTGGGCAGCGGTGTGGAGGGTCCTCGGGGCGCGCAGGGGTTGAGCGGAGGGGCTGGGTGCAGGACTTACGTGGGCGTTGGGGTCCGTGCCCGGGGCTGCTGGTAGCACCGGTGGGATGCGCGGGCAGGACGCGCACGCTGCTCGCAAGGGCCCCTCGCAGCCGCCAGAGCCACGTCCTTATCTCGGCACCGCTGACCTTGAGTAGCTGCTGTTGACAAAGCAGAGGCCCCAGAAGGCCCATGGGAATTTGGCTGGGGAGCAGGTTCACACGCCGGGGCGGCCACCATGTCCTCTGCCCGTCACCACGGCCCCGCCAGCCCCTCGCGGGTGTCCCTGCGCGGAGCAGCACTCGCGCTACAGCAGCACCTCTTGATCCCTGGCTGGGCTTTCACAGCATCGGCAGTCCATAGGGCRACTTGAACAATGCTCTGTGTTATAAGGAACAAAACCTGCTGGGGAACCACTGTGAGGTTCCTCCAGTGCCAGGGAGCAGAGGGTCTTCTCCACCTCAGCCTCCAAGAGCCCTGCACTCTCCCCGCACCCAAGGAACGCATCAAGCACGCTTTATTTTCTTTAAACTATCCCCTTCTGCATGCATCCACCCTCATACCCTCACCTACACACGCCAGATTTAAAATCCTAACAAAGAAATTATCCAAACAATTACTTTCAGTGGCACTTTTGAGCACAATGCAAAGGAATTGGGAAGAGATGTGGATAGGACCTGCCGAATAACAAGGGAACTCACAGAAAGGCAGATGCCTTTCTCTCCTGACCATGTTTCATTCTTCAGTCATGTTAAAGGAGTGATGAAACCGGAAAACTGACCTCAGTGTCAAGAAAATGGGTCGTGTGCGTTGAAGTTGAGGGTTTTCCCCATAGGCAACTGAAGTAAATAACGAAAGCAAAATCACTTACCCCTTTACTTCCATAGTCCAGTTTCTTGAAAAGTTGTGATCCCTCTAAATAGCCAGTCTTCCTTAAAGTCTTWCACAAAACTTTTGTTGGACAAAATCTGAAAAGTATCACATACAGGGAAAAAAAAAAAGATTAAAACAATTAAAGATAAATACAAAATTCCCAAACTCCTTGGCCTTTTTAATCACTCGGCAGCACTGCTTTTCCTTGCATGTCACCTTTAACAGATTAYTGGAGAGGTTTGCTTGATTGGGCTGTATCGGGAAAGCATGGGTTCGGTGTCACCTGGCTTCCTGCGTTGTGCTCGTGCTCCGTTACCGATGCACCGGAGGCTGCAACGCYCTGAGGAAGCAGAGCGGGATGGAAAAAAAAAAGTTTTGCACTGCTGGCAAAAATTACACCAGTCAAAACTCTATTCCTAATGCACTCTGTCATTTATAATCACACTAATAAGGCACCAGTGAAGGGCTGTCACAAAATATCAGATGCCAGCAAGATCCTTCAAATTCTTCCAAACCTGCTCCAAGCTGCATTGTCCAGGACTCGATTTTACAGGTGTATCTGCAGAGACAGAGCTCCATTGATAGCACTTCAGTTGTTCTAACAAATGTATTTAGGATCTAGAGTTTTTGGTAACTGTTTTTCCATGCAAAATTATTTGCCCAACTTGGTGAAGCGCCGTTGCTGCAAAGGCACAGAGGAGACGCTCAGATGTGTGAGAACTCAAACTATGTAGAAGCCTCCTCTCTGCACTCCCTGAATTGAGTGCAAATTAGACTGCAGAATGGCACGGGCTTGGGATGCTCAAAACATTTTCTTTGCTCTAAAAKCCTCACTCCTTAATACTCAGTAATAAACTGGAGGCCATAAGTTCCCAGGTGCTTCCACTCAAATCTAATTTCAGACTTCCCTTCAGATCTTCACTTTGGGGCTTCAGACTTCTCCTTGCYGTGGATCCAGTCACATCACCCCCTCTTTGCAAGTCCAGAGCCCATCAAGGAACAAGCAGCATCTCCGAGGGCAGCAAAGCTGGTTCCTGCAACCAAGAGTGTGGTGGGTGGTTGCTCTTCCAAGCCAGGCTGGATGCTCGGAGGAGAGGAACCAGGCCACCACGTCTCTGTGCTGGGCCTCATTAGAATTSAAAACAATCAGAGCAGCGAAACAAAACCAGCTCAGCTGAACGGATGCAAATGGAGCCTCAGACACGGGCTCAAAGCAGGTCAAGCTGCACCCATGCAAATTACGGGTTACCCCAGAGCAGCCGTGTCCGCACGCAGGGCGTGTGCTGGGGCACTGCCAGGGTGACCTGAGCCTCCTCATTTGGGCCCAAGTGGGAGGCTGGCGACCCGCCCCAGCTCGGCGGCCCAGGAGGGCCCTCCGCRAGCGCCAGCCACGTCCCTCCGCCTGGGAGACCTTGCCCACAAAGGGAAYGGCGGAGCTGGGGGGAGAAGAGCAGCCCAAGGGGAGACTGGCCAGGGGGGCAGGCCGATACCGCTCTCGTCTCGTGTAGACACAGAGTACACCAGCTGAAGGGCTCTTCTGTCAGCGTGCCTTATCCCAGCACGGTTCTCCCAAAGGAATCCTTGCTTGCGTTTCAACAGGACCGTAAACCTGCTCGTAGCGTGGCGAGCAGCAGCTCCGAGCGCCATTGCTGCAAGCAGCACAAAGCTCCCCGCTGGTTCAGGTTTGCTCCAGCGTTTCCAGGTGCTGCTCTGGTGAGGCAGGTAGTTTGCTATCAGTCCTTTATTGCACAGCGTTTAAAGCCAATGTAGCTACCACGGCGCTCAGCAAAACCCAGCCATGAGACCAGACCCCACCRGAGACCCTCAGTGCCCAGCAATGACCTGGCTGCCTCCTCGTGCCCAGGGAACCTGCTGCCACTTGTGCTTGTGGCTTTCACCACCAGAGAAAGCTAAACCTCACAAGCCTCACCATGCCTTCCAGAGCCTGAATGTGGCCCTGATTACTAATGGTGGCTTGTAAATAGTCACAGGGAGGCCTTGCGATGACTAGGAGGGAGGGACGAGTTCACACCTCTGCTCGCCCAGCTGACCGCGCTCAGGGACTCTGGGCCAAAGTCAGGGCCTGTTCACTTGGTTTGCACTTGCTGGGGTGGGGAAGGGCCTAAGCACTTCCTTCCCCAAACCTCCAGCCCGCCCTTCCTGAAAGCCGTATCTGCTCAGGAGACCGGGTTGCCAATGATCTGGATTGCACCTGCACCCAAGCAAGGCAGAAATTACATCTTCAGGGTCTCAAACCAGCGGCATATCTGACTCTCCCTACGCTTTCCTGGTCTTCATCAGCACGTAGGCAGCATCCTATCCCCAACGTCTGGGGACAGCAATATTGTCTATAGCAGGGGAGGCGGAAACCCAGAGCTGTAAAGCAGACCTGCAAGCTGCAGACACCTCCAGCCTGCTCTGCCCCTGCCCCGAGCTGCCCGCATGGGATCTAGGAGCTGCAGCAGCCCTCGCTCTGCCAGAGACGCTAATTCCCCACCGGGGCAGGCGTCCTGGCTCCGGCAGAGCCGGCTGGCGGCCTCCCAAGCCCYGCTGACACATCCAGCCGCTCCGAGCGCGCGCAGGGAAAGCTCAGGTGGCTGCAGACATGCCCACGGGGTCTTGCTCAACACAGGAAGTCTGCGATGGCAACCAGGTGATAGTCGCCCTGTCGAGAGCTGCCTCTGCCCTGGCGTGTCCTGCTCCTGGCACCCGGCGTCCCGCTGGAACGGGAATCCCCGCGCGTGGGCTGCTGGCCCCGCGTGGGGCTGGGAAGGGGGGTGCAGACACCGCTCACGACGCGCGCCTCGTCCGCAGGGTTGGACCGGGCCAGAGACCTCCAGGCTCCAGCCTCAGGAACAACCTACCTGACGCAGCCAATTGATGCTCCTTGTAATTTTACCAGAGCTGGTGCCATTGCAAATGCCATTCTCTTATCTGCCTAAGTACAGATCCTCTCCTGAATCGTTAACAATGTCATGTAGCAATTTGTTACATAAGCTCATTAGGTTGTATAATATATCTATGTTAATAGGAACATAAATATGGAAATCTTGATTTCAAGCCTGCTTCTAAAAGCATAAGCTGGGAAACTAGTCTGAGAAAAAGCAAACATGACCTGAAACTACCCAGGGATTTGTTCTGGAGAAAGCTATGGGGTGCACAGAACAGGAACAGGGGGTTAGGGTGTCCCATTTACACTCYTGGCTGGTCTTGCTCTTTGAAAACTTTTAAAAGACACTCCCAGCATAAAAACCTCTGTTACCTTACACAGTTCTTCCGGTCCTTAGATATCCTGCAGCGCCAATCTAATTCTATTTCTATATTCCTCCTTTATTGCAGATAGGTGACTAACACAAATAAAAGGACTCTGGCTACCCAAAGGAAACAGTGACACTGAAAAGGCCCAAATGTACCCAGTGATCAAATTAAAATTGCAGAATGCATTTAAAGACTAGCCCATTTTTATTTCATCCCTATTAGTTTCCAGCATCATTTATAGCAGTAAATGCTTCTCCAGGTGTATTTGGTTTTGGTTTGACTCCTTTCACACTGTGGTGTAACGTGGCAGGACATTTCTGCACCCCGTTATTCCTCCTGAAAGGACCCGGCCAGCGGTGGAGCTCGTAGACCGGCGCTCAGTCTCTGCGGGCTCCTACGAGAGAGGAGCAGCAGTTTATTTATTACACGAGCACGTGCGAKGCGCTCGTGCAGCCCTGCAGATAACGTCACCACAGGGCTTCCTGTGCCCCCAGACAGCAGTCGATGCTGAATTACAAGGCTGTGGAAGTTATCCTGGCAGAGCTACCCGTGACCTCGCGCTCCCGGTGCCGTCGGGTGAGCGCTGCCGGGGCCGCGGCGGTGCCCGGAGCTGCCTGCAGCCAGCGGGGCCCGAGGCGGCAGCCCCGTGGGCACCCGAGCCAGCCCCCGTGCCAAAAGGGGAGGGATTCTCCTCCCTCACCTCCTCCTTGCCGCTTTTCGCGCTCCCAGCAGCACSATGATGCAGCCCTGGCCTTTGTTGGGCTCTTCCCTCTCCTGCTTTTGCTGCACGGATTTTTCTGGCCAGCTGGTGACTCGAGGTGGCCCGTGGAGSGTTTGCACAGAGCCTTGGCACCGAGCTGCCAGCTCAAGCCTTTGCTCCTGTTTGCTCCACAGCAACGTCGCTTCTACATGTTTTCACATGTGTAATTCTCTATCCCATTTCATTACCTTCCGCCTTAGTTAGAAGGGGAGGTTGTTTCTAAAACTTCACTTACTTTTTTCTTTAAAAAAAAAGGGAGTCTTAAAAAAAAAAAAAAAAAATCTCTGCAAGCCCTACTGTAGAATCGCTTGGACAGAGAGGGTGAAGAACCTGGGAACTGCTCCCACTCAGCTCCGCAGCAGCCCCTGCAAGACCCAGGAGCTGGAGGTGCAGCRAGTTCAAGCCATCATCTCATGAGGGACCCACAGAAGGCAGGAAAGAGGCCGATTTCCTTATTCCTCATTTTTATATGCGAGTTCGGATATCATGGCCTTGGTTGCAAATGCCTGGTCTGGAAAACAGCCATTTTCACCCATCTGCCTTTCTGAAAACCTTCTTCCCAGTGCAAGCAGG
Source organism: Eudromia elegans (assembly GCA_003342815.1). Taxonomy (NCBI): domain Eukaryota; kingdom Metazoa; phylum Chordata; class Aves; order Tinamiformes; family Tinamidae; genus Eudromia; species Eudromia elegans. Next base: position 2,884,403 of record PTEX01000028.1, on the reverse strand, counting down.
GCCAGAGGCATCACGTAGAGCCTGGAGCCGAGCKGCAGAGCCAGACAGAGGAGACGTGGGGAGACATCAGCGGCGGTGGAGGCGCCCACTCGACCCTCTGCATCTCACTGGGGGGCTTTGAGATGCAAATGCCACCAAGCGATGGCAGCCCCCACCCCTGGCCTGGCCATCTCGCGTCATTGACATTTATTGTGAAATATCTGGAGCTGTTAATTAGGCAATAACGACCAATGGGAAGGGCATTTCCTGGCTGTTAGCTGGAGTCTCCTGACCTCAAGGTCAGTATCAGTCACCCAGGAATTATTAAAACGTGGAGGAAGAGGGGGGCCCACGGCGAGCAACCCCCTGCCTTTTAAGGTGGAAAGGGCTTTTCCCTGCACAGCCTGTGCCTCACCCGGCTCCRCGCGGCCGCTCGCTTTAGCTCCCTAACCCCTCTCTTTCGGTTGCTTTCATTTCCCAATTAATCTCTGTGATCATGAAGAAACGGGACATTAAATATTCAAGGATTACCCTTTTTTATATATATAGTTAAAACGTGAAGATGCAATTAGCACTAAAGCGGGCTCCTGCTAGGCCTGTACCTACTAATCCCTCCCCACTTCTAAAGGGCAGATTTCCACCTACTCCTCTGGGTTAAAACTGGAACCTTTCTCCCATTTCACCCCATGCTTGCTTGGCTCTTCCTTGCAGGTGCCTGTGGTTCAGTACAATGGACTCTGCAGGTTAATTAAACTAATGCCAATTATTGTATTTCCCAAGGGGTGACCATACGAAATACTGTATTTGTGTTTCTACAGAGAGAAACACCCGARTGCAAACTACCTATGGTTAGAGTATTGCCAGCAATACATCAGCCTCTTCACTTTGGCCTTGGGCCAGAGCTCTCTGGCCTTGTCTGAAGGACAAGTAGTAACAAAAATTAGCATTCCTATGCCCTATTTATCCATGTAGAATTGGGCAAATAAACACCACCTCAAATATTACTTAAAAGTGCCTACGAGTGAACAATGAGCCAGAAGGGAGAGCAGAACCAGCCAAGATGAAATGGGATGGGTGGGGACCCCAGCCCCTCACTTTTCCTTGCAGGAGTGTTGCTATTGCTGCCTGGGTGGTGGCTCAGTCACCTGTATTGATCCYCGAGTCAATGACTCATCCACCACCAAAAGTGAGAAGCCCAACCCTGATTAGTAATTTCACTCTCTCCCTTCCTCAAGTCCTGCGTGTATTCCTTCCCTACCTTTCCAGGCAAATCCCYCTGTGATTGTACCTTGATAGATGCAGAAATTACAATTAAAAGAGTCAAGAAATGCTCTGAGAGTCCAGGTACTTGCTCAAGGTGGATGCTGCAATTGCTGTGTGYTTTGCTCATGTACTGAATTACCCGAAAGATTTATCAGTTCCTGAAGGAYTCCATAAATGACCACTCTGATTGCTCTTCAGGTTCACGTTCTCTGCTCGGTGAACCCGCATAGGTTATTGAGGGCTAGGCAGGGTGCTTTAATCCACATTCTTAATCCAAAGCCACGTGCATGGCTAACAGCAGCTGTGACTGAAGACACAGCGGTAAGAAATGTTGACATGACAAAGACGGATGGGTTGAGAACCCCAAAAGTTCATCCTTTGGGAAAAGTACTGCCCAAAGCTCGCAGCCTCAGTATATGCAGGATAAACTGAAACCCTAATCACATGAAAATCACATGAAAATATATTACACCCCCATTCTCACCATATATGGACACCAGAGCCCCAAAGTACCATATTTGGCCATTTTACCATGTTTGGACATTATGTCCATATTTGGTCATTTAAAAAAAACAGATTTGTATGTCTGCTCACAAAATACCATATTTGGTCATTTTATCCATACTCAGTCAGCTGACCCCAAATGTCCATACTCCGGGACATGCCTGCAAGCCGGGCACTGTCCAAAGTTACAGGCTGCGTTTAGATATGGCTTAGAGTCCAGGTTAAAACGCTTAAAYCAGCACGTATAAAAGCCATAAAGTAATACAGACTCCCAACCATCAGTTGGGAAATGAAGCGTGTYCATCAGGCTGGTGATTGCTGATTTCAGTTTTTTAAATTTATATTTTTTTAACTCATTTCCTCTCTCTTGGCTGCTGGCTCTGAATTCCCTCTGTTGTGTGGGTTCTGCTCCGTGGTGAGCTTGCCTGCTCGGGGATACGGTTTAGCAGGCAGGGTATTGAGGGGCTGATGGTTGCCCTTGGCCTTGAAGGTCTTTTCCAGCCATAATGATTCCATTATTTTAAGCTACAGGTTCTGAATCCAGAGCCGATAGTGAGGAATGACCTTATTTCTCAAGCACTAGCAGCTTTGTTTCTGACAAATTTGAAACTTAATTTCTGAATAAGATTTCTATGGGATACTGTGTAATTTCTGAAGAGCAGAAGAAAACCCCACAATAGTTACTGGCTGTGAATAGCCATGAATTTTAGTCAGTGTGGGYCTTGGCCTCAAAGAATTTAGTCTGTGGCACAATCTGTTTCTCAACAGTTTCTCTACACTATCAAAATCCAGTATTTTTGTGTTAAAAATGACTGCAGTGAAGAATTGTCTGTGGCCCTCAGAGGACACCTCTCCAACTCCATTCAGAAGGTAAAATGAGGTGCTTGGKGAGGTTGGTGTATCCAACCATTAGTGGAGATCCCTTAGTTTTAGAGTGCTGGGGGWTCTCTAGACACTTTTCAGTGGAAATACTGCAGAGAGAACGTAAGTTTGTGGCTTTTCTTCCTTATCATTCACAGGTTGCTTGGCCATTGCCCATGAAACCCCAGGGCTGCTGTAGTTTACTGAAAACAGCAGTCTAGATTWAAAAAAATAAAGGTCAGCTGTAAAAGGAATGACTTAATTTGCGCTCCAGCAAATCACAGCATCCTTGTCCTCAGCACAGCTCTCTAGCAGACAGCAACAGTGCAAGGACATAGACAGTCTCGTTTTCCTTTTCTGGAGATGCAAGAAGATATCCCAATCCTTAATTAATCCTCAACTTCTGCTGTGACTACCCCAGTGGTTGCAATGAAGATTCCTGTTAGTCGGCTCACAGCTCCTTCGCTTTTGATAAGATTCAGCACAAATCCAGTTCCAGCTGCCGAAGGTTTGATAGGACTTTCAGACAGCATTCCGTGCCCTCCGAACGCCGATTCCTTCGCTTACATTAAATAAGCAGGCATGTCTCTGCATGAAGCTCGCTGCAGCTGCTGCATATCTGCATTAAGTGATCTTCAGGAGCAGTTGTGAGCGGCCTGTCCGCACTGCTTTGATTCCGACTGCTCCAATTCTGCTTGCGATTCTTGTGGCCACGCAGCGCTGGGAGGTTTTGAAACCAATAACCAGAGCTCTGGTCAGCCTTCTTGCTCAACACCGCTCCRTGTCTGTGCTCTCCGTGCTTGATGGGATGTTTCATGCTGTGTATCATACACTGCTTCCCAGAAGGCATCAGAGTTCTTGGACCAAATTATATAATTTTCATAACTCCTTTTGTTCATCCCATCAATCAGTGCTTTTATATGGATCATTTTCTAGCACTGCTGAAGAGCAAGGAAAACCCTATGATCTTAAACGCCACCGTCCTAGAGAGGCCCACCAAGCCCAGCAGGCCGCAGGAGCTGCAGCATCCCAGTGCAGATGGACACCGGGTTCGTTCCTGATGTTTATGGATACCTCGCTTCCAGTCCTGCGGGACGGCGGCTGACGAAGGCGGTCCTGAGGGCTCAACCTCCGAGGAGAACCTGTTGTCCAAGAGCTGCTGCTCCTCAGGGCCCAGGAGGGCAAACAGCCAGAAAGCTCTGCATTCTTACAGTGGGGCTTCTTGGTTTGTATTAGCTTCCCTGATAAGGCCTGTGGCTATTATTTTTCACCACAAATTACCAGGCGTTCATCAGGTGCAAGGAATAGACCCATTTGGTMACAGAAGGTCTAGCCAACCATAGGATGCTCTCCTTTTGGCTGTATTTTCACAATTTTTACTGCAACTATTTATCCTTGTTAACTAGGCAGACAGCATCTCTGCCTGCATCCCTGCCTTCCCTTTCCAGCAGAATTGATGCGATGGGCACTCAAACCAGTGCTATTCACTGTACCCAAATCTGTACCCAAGTCTGAGCACTTCGGCAGCTGTTAGGGAGGAAACACAGGAGGTTGACATCTACTCACTGGCCCTGCCAGGAGTGATAAAACACTGTCTTGCCTTAGTTTCTGAGTATTTTTCCTCAAGAAAAAAGAAGAAAATCCCCGTGCTGAGGGCTGGGATATTTCACACACACAGGCCATGTTCTCCTGCTGGCAGCAAAGCCTGCAAACCTCCCAAGATTTGACCTGTGAAGACCTGCGTGTGACCAGGCAGGCCCCAGCTCTGCACGGAGCGCTGCCCCAGGCCAGCCCCAGTGCAGGGATCAGGGCACAGAGCAACCCAGACCCCAGGGCAGCCCCAGCATGGCAGGGGACCAGCCCATCAGCTCCAAGGTGCTCACCCACATCCCTGCTCCACAGCCCTACTGGGGCTGAGTAACACGTGCTGCAACACCCGAGCGTTCACCAAAAGCACTGCTTGCAGACACAARCACATGCAAAGAACACGAGGCAACGCACAGTGCTGCAGATAGAGGTAGCCCTGGCCAAGCCCTGGCCAAACTACAGCTCTGCTCTCAACGGCAGCGTCACTCCCAGCAGGACAACTCACTGCTGCAGGCGACCGAGCGGCCGTGCTGCTCTGGGCACCCACCACGAGCTCCTTGCTTGACCCTCCCAACGCCAACAGGAATAGGAACAAAGTCTGCCGGGTCATGCTGTGAGGGTTTCACCCACCCTGCACGAAGGAGCATGACAAAAGGCAGACCAAGCCCCCCCCTCCTGCCCTGGAATGGGCTGAAATCCTGCTCGGATGCCAGCAGTTACAGTRGGATGCCAACCTTGCAAGCATTGTGCCATCTTCCCCAAAAATTGTTCCAGCCCTTTGATATGTTAATTCTGCACAAGGCAAATTCTCCCATTAGAATATAGTCCATTCTGGTCTCCACGCAATCTGCACTATCCAGTTTAAAGTTAAATTAAAAATCCCAACCTGTGTGAATGTTGCAATCGCGTTATGAAATCTGTAAATCTATTTTTAATGTCTTAATGCTGCTGTAGTTGAACAAGGCAAATAGGCTTGTTGCATTGCATTTGCTTTACACTTTTTTAGATTCTCATGCACTACTTAAATATTCACTCTGCAGTGTTTGCATTTCCAGTACTGCGAGACCCTAAAATAGAAGACAAGTTTTTCTTTTCCTCTTTTGTTTTTAAAATTCTAACTACAGACAACTTGACTAGGGGAATCTCTCTATATCAAACGTGAAGTATTAAACATGGCAAACAGCTGCTGAAAACATTTAAGTGAAATAGAAGTGGGAGAAAATAGGAATCAAATCCTAAATGCACTGCTATTTCCAGTGTTTTGGGGTGGTGAGGAGGGGAAATAAAATTTCCGTCCAATTTCCATTCAATTCCATCATTTGCTCATTTTACAGGAGAGAATATTTGAATGCAGTCGGAATGGCACAAGGAACAGGCCCAGCTCAACTATTTCAAATCAACATTTCACAGAACTTAAGGGGAATAGTTGCTGCTTTTCTTTCTGATTTGAAATAGAAACAAACTCTGCACACTGGATTTTTTTTTTGAACAAATATTCTATTTTCCGAACAACTGTCTTTGAAAATTGAGTGTATTCATCAAATAAATCCTGCTGTTTTCACTTGAGAGTCACCATATTAAAAGACAGGCAGCCCATCTCTGTGTTATTACTGCCATTCTCCCTTTGTAACCAAGACACATTCCTTGATGTTAAGAGCTTACCACTAGCACACAGATGAAAACAACTTGAAAAGAGAGGGAAACAACAACAGAGACGTCAGATTTACCCTGTGACGGGTCTGCAGGGCAGCATAGCAAATTCCCGTGCTGCTCAGTGCCAATGCAGGGGCACTCTCTGCATTCTGGACCCCTACGTAATGCTGTAACATTATTATATAGAGCCATAAACACACATATATGATCTCAGATATTTGTAGGTGGCAGAAGGAAAAGCTTTAGCAATGCTGTTATTATCTAGAGCCACTTGTTAAGCTTGAACAATTGAGCATAGAGAGTTTCAGAAGCTTTGGGCAGCAGAGAAAGCAAGCGAGAGGGTTTAAAAGGGCAGAAAATCCACTTTGGTCTGTGAAGATGTCTCACGGGGACGTGCAGAGCGGCACGGGGAGGGACAAGGCGGCCACTGCTTTACAAACAGCCACCCCGTCCAGCCGGGAAGGCGCTCCTGTGCGCCGGTGCCCGCTCCAATCCCTCGCTGCCCGGCTATGGAAGGCTGCTCTCCTCGTAGGGACAGATCCCTGTCCTGCAGCTTCACAATTCCCATCTTCAACCGCAGCCTTCTCTGGGCTGTACTTTTGGTGCCACCACATGGATAATGTGACCAAGTGCAGTTTGCGCGTGTTCACTACAACATTTTGTCACAAAGCTGGAGAAGAAGAAAAAATTCCATAGAAATGGTTTAGTGACCCAAAGTAGAGTTTTTGGCTCAGCAAGTGACATCTCAGCTTGAAGCAGGTACCTGCTACCGCACCAGGGCTCCCACATGGGGACGTTACAGATGCCCAGTGGCTGCTTTGGAAGCCAACTCACGGGCACRCACCCCAAGCACACTTTTGTGTACAATATCAAAAGTATTTGGTGCACATGACTAAATCTTCACCCATTTGGCCAAACTGCCTTCTTTTCTTTTCTTTTTTTTTTTTTCTTTTTTTTTTTTTTTTTTTTTTTTTTTCTTTTTTTTGGTGCATTTTTAAGCGCAGGAATGCTCTTTTTAAGCGCAGGAATGCTCAGATCGTCCTGACTCTGGCCCATGCTCCCCTCTCCTGCTGGCTGCGGAGCTCGTCCAACAAGTATGCTCGGGCCTGCTTAACAATCCCTTCCAGGATGGAAACATGCAAGCCAAACGAGCGAGGGGCAGCATAAATCTCAATGGGGAAGTAAATGGCTACAACTTAAGGGATGGAGCCAGCCCAGCATGCCGGCTGTCGAGCACAATTCAAAAGCAAGCGGATTCTCTTTCCCTGGATTGAACAAGAGTCCTTGTTCAATATGAAGAGAGCAGAGAAAAAATGTTCTTGGAGAAACAAATCCTGCTGTGCTGGATCAGTTCCCTGGACTAACCAACCCCAAATTGTCACAGGAATCACCAGCATCAAGTATCCCAAAGGAAGGTGCGAGATGCAGCCGTGTCACCTCATGCTCATTTCTGAGTGAGAGATGCTAAGGGAAACGTTAGCTGTGAAGCTACCTAGCTCTCCTGCATCCGAGTAGACACTGTGAAAGATTAGAGTTCGACTTTATAAGCTTGAACAGACAATGCAGTTTTAACGACTTGGTTTCATCTTTGTTAGTCTAATTTATTGGTCTCAATCAGATCCCAGCAGGGAATAGGAGGGCCAGCTTCAAAGTACAGCTACGGATGTACTAAAGCTGCGTGTAATCATGTTAGCAATGCCACGTTCTCCTAGGCAATGTGTTAAGCAAAGCCTGACTGACGGCTGCTGCTCCTGCGAGGCTGCAGGGCTGGAACAAGCAGGACGGGAGCTCAAAACTGGATGCAAAGGGGGAGTTGTTGGGRGGAGAGGTCTGTCCATGCGCTGGCCTCACTCAGTGCTAATAATCATTGCCATTCATAAGCATGAAAGAGTCAAGTATTCCCACCCCCCATCGCCATTTAAAAAGTATCTGACCTAATTATTACTATCCCTGTTGTGTAAATTCAGCACTTTGTCAGTCTGAATAAATGTACATTAGCCTTAACATGAGTTAAACAAGTTTAAACAATGAAGCGAGCTTTATAAAGCTCCCTCGCTTTTTAACTTATTTGACACCACACTAAAGAGCCCATTTAGACTACAGAGTTCAGCACATTTTGGGACCCATTAAATATCCAGGTTGAGACTAGATACTCTCTTTTTCTTTTTTTAATTTGTCCTATGGAGTTTGCTAAAGTCAGCATAATTGAGCAATAAGCTGCTTTGCATTTCTTTAGCTTTGTTTGCAAGTTGCAGAAAGCTACACCCATCCTGTTCAATGCGGCCTTTGCAAAGCTAATGACAAAAACCACTTATCACTGCAACCTGGATATTAAGTGATTCCACAGAACTACTTTTAATTAAAAAAAAGAAACCTCATGGCATAAAAATGTGATATTTATGATTATTAGAAAAAATTTACACCACCAAAATGTTTCTATTTTAGGCTTAATCTAGTAACATATTCCTTTCCAGAGCCAGGCCAACCTTCAACAGCCCATAGAAAAGCATTCCTCCTCACGTCTACTATTTACAAATTACCCTGTACATTAATACGGTCATCTTGTGTCTACCAAACATTACAATTCAGTCCTCAGACGTCCTCTTACAATGGGAAAATATTTGTGCCCCGTGTCTACACACACATAAGGAGGAAGGTCACAAGGAAGAAGGAAACACATTCCTAACTGTAACAGGGAAGAGAAGCGCGTGGCTTCATGCCTTGTGATCTCTGCTCAATTGACAGATTGATTTATCACCGACAGCAGAAACGAAGGAGGCAAATGTGAGGGGACAGAGGGGAAACCGGTGACAAAGACGAGTGTTGGTTATAGGTGCAGTCCAACAGCTGAACGCTTCAGTGTGGAAAGGGGGTGTTTTTCACCTAGTCATGAATTCAACTTTTGAGAAAAGCCCCTTCAAGAGGAGACACCAAAGGCTGAACGGAGGCTGGATATGCTGTYAAGAGCTGAACAGAAACACGAGGGCAAGACTTTGAAAAGAGAATCTCATCTTACACAAGGTCATGGTGAAATCAGCTCTTCCCTGAAAAAAAATTTTGGTTAATTTGCAAATTGGATTCTGTCACTGACCTGTAAGAGATATYTTGACCCACATGAAGTTAAACGCTTGACAGAACCACAGCTCTGAGCAGGATGGGCAGTAGCTCCACAGCAACTGGGCAGTAGGATGGGTATCTAGATTAAAAATTGGCTTGCAGACAAAACGCCCGTCAGCYGCAGGCAGAAGGGGACTCCATCCTTTTTGTTCATTTTGAAGGTTGGTCAAGTCTAAAAGAGACAAAACCCCAAACCAATTCCAATTTCTCGCTGTCAGGAAGGAATTGTATCAGTTCCATCTTGCAGAAGGAAACCGGCGCTAACAGTAATCAGTTCCACATTTGTGAAGCCTTCCAACAGGGCACTTTTTGTCTATGATTTGTATTCGTCTTGGGACATACTGATTTCAGACCCTCTGTGGATTGTAATGTATAAACAGCCCCTTTATTTTAAAGGCTACTAAAACTGTTTGGCAGAGTCACCCCAGTTCTGAATCTTGGGCGAAATCTACCAAATGCATTGATGTCAAGGCTGCAAACACAGGATACTTGAAGGYAGTTGTGTTTGTTCAAGAACAGGACATTAATAAGAAATATTTTAATCTAACAAACATCACTTTTTAAAGGGGAAAACATTTTAAGCTTTTTTTTTGGTCAATTTGATAGGCATGTGATAATCTCATGACATGAAAGTGGGAAACTCAAGTAGAAAAGTTGGGAATTTCCAATAAAATCTCCCAATCTTTCTAGCCAGCAAGATGCATTTTCCCACTGTATGTCTGTCAAAACATTCCCATTGGAGAGAATTTAATTCTMTGATCAGTGCTGAAAAGGCTGTGGGAAATAAAACTTAAAAAATACCCTTAGAGGATGAATTGTGTCCCTTGAAGCTTATTATTCCCTAACTCCAGCGTTTTAGGAGCAGGATGTTGCTAAATTCTCATCTCCCTCAACCAGAGACGGGTTCCTCCTCTGCCTCCCGCTGGATGTTGGGAGTATTTTGCCTCCTCTGGAGGATTTTATTCTCAGAAGCTAAAAAACCAGGACTGCTGCATGTCCTTTTTTCTTACACAGCCTTTGCCTAATTTCAACTAAGATTCACGTGGACACAGTGTTGAAGACACATTTTTGGGGAATTTGTGGAGAAAAATGGCTAGATGTTTGTCCTCCCCCAGCGATGCCCTTACAGAAGGGCTGGTTGCTTCCCAAGCTCTGTGGCTACCTGCCAGCTGGCCGATCCGCACATACCTGCAGCTCAGCTCCTCGTAAAAACCTGAGGAAGGAGGTGACACCACTGGGAATGTGGTGATTCAGGAGACGTGCATGGAAGGGACATACTGGGAGGACAAGGCACTAAAGGAGAGAAGTCACTTTCCTCACGTGGTGTGGGAGCCAAGGGAGAAATCCATCCCAACCTCACCTTCGTGGGCTGCAGGACTCCGGGACGTTTGGTGCRCAGGGTTCACTGTCCTCCAGGAAGGGAAATCTGCACCGTGCCAGGGCCTCCAGGCACCTCCCAGGCCAATGCAGGGCATGGATTGATGCATCAGAGCTGCTCCATAAGGCCTGAGGCTGCCCAGCCTCACCAAGGCCACGTGCTGCTGTGTAGCATGAGGACAAGGGGGACGAGGGTTCATGGGCCAGGTTTCATGATCAGCATCTCATCATTGGGCTCTACAAAGGAAGCTGTTGAATTTCAGTCCAGTTCCAAGTGGGCAGGTTCCACATCACCAAAAAAAAAATCCCACTATTATACAACTGACATTAACYGGATCGGTTTTAAACTCTTCAGAAGAGAGGCCAAGGCTTGAACTTCATGGAAACAGAACTAGCTGTTCTGTGAATTCCTCTAAAGAGACACATGGATGCAATGCTGTAGAGCCTTCTGTGGCATCTCAGAAATATAGAAGGTTGCGGATTCTAAAACTTGTGCAGTCTTCAACTTTCACCAACATTCAAATTCACCTACATTAAAAGAAAATTAAATTGTCCTCCCCCACAAAAAGAAAACCACAACAAAGCAAACATCCTCAAGCAAACTATTTGCTTGAATCTATTAAAACTTGCCAAGTCAACGTTCCAGTCTCAACTGCCTAGCCCAGCCTGCCAACAACAGAAGTGTCAGTTTTTTGCTCTTCTATTTCACACTAACAAAAGCCAATTGTGGCAATGAATTGCATCACATGCCAACAATATATCACATTCCTTCACAGCTGCTTTTTGTAAAAGGAAGGAGAAGACTTCATCTGTCACTGACAACACTTCTACAAACCATAGACATTTTAAGAAATCCAAGTCAGGATGGTAAAGTATCACACAAAAGCTTTCCTAAAGAACTGGCACGTACGAACTGTCAACTCCACAYAAAAACGCTACGTGTATATGAAGAATCAGGAAAACCTGTTACCATGCGAGCAAACCTGGATTGTACCTAACACATTAGCAAAGAAAAGGAAGCAACATCATGTATAATGTCTCATATTCCTTAGAAAAAAAAGAAAAAAAGTCAGAATCATTAAGGCAATACTCCTTAAGATTTATAACTAGTCTAAATAAAAGAAAAATTAATTCCTACAAAACACTAATAGGAATGTAACATATGTTGTCAAAACAGCATTATATTGCAATCAATGCAACTGCCATTGTATATCTTTTAGTCTAGTAACTTCACTCTCTGTAACTAACAAATAATAAAAATAATAGCAAAGAAGAAAAGAAATAAAAGATGAGAACAAAACTGGTTACTAGACATACACATAAAATGTGGTTAAATGCTTCCTGGAAGGTCAAGTAAGCCTCAGACGGTTTGATGTGATGTATAGATGCACTCACATCTTTACAAAACTGAAACGCTTGCCAGCACATAAAATCTACCACGAGCCATTTTTAAAATTGCACCTAACAAAATAACAAAATCTSAGCAGTTTCATTCAACACATTTGAATCATGAAGACCACCTACGCAGCACTGGAATTTCCAGTTAACTATTACCAATTACAAAGGGGGACACTTTTAAAAATAAATTATGAGGATAATTAATCATTTTCACACACACACAAAATTACAAAGTAACATCATAAAGTGTTTTTTAAACTTTTTAATGCCTTTTTTGGGCACTTCTATTTCAGTTAGTTTGAACCACATTTATAAAAGTAGATTTTAATCTAAAAAGAAGATAGGAAAGTGGAAAGCTTCTAGCCTGCTCTCTGATAATGTCACACAGATAGTACTGGATTCAGATATCACTCAGCCACAAAATCACTGCAATGCAACACTAACGCTGCATAAATATTCCTGTGTTTGAAAAACTCTAATAAAAAGGCTCCCCAAAAGCCCATGATAACAGATGATTACTAAAATTAGGAAGTTATCACGGTCTAATATTAGCAAAATGAACATCCATATATCTCTTCAGGTTAATATGAAGTATTTTGGTGACATGACAGCCACAAATTTTATTTAAATCAAAGTCACAGATAATATGCATCAATAAAGAAACAAAATCCATACTAGAGTARAACATATTATACTTTGCATAATAAGAAATAAAGTCAAATATTCATTTGCTGTTAAGAATTTTACGGCAGAGAATAAAGCAATGTATACCACAGCTGTTCGGAAATCATCCCATTTCAAATGCCTGCAGAAGGGCAGAAATGTTCAAAGAAGGGTTCCCTCCATCAGGTGCCAATGGGGTTCTGACCCTCATTAAACTCATTCCAAATCATTTCTCCTTCAAAAGCCAATGCAAATCTGCCTGCCACTGTTTTGTTTCAAGACATAATTTTCTTCCTACTCCCATTAGACTGAATTTGTGTCAGGGTGGCAAAGTCCTCCTCAGAGATGTACACAGAACCTCATTGCTTGAGAGGAWGAGGAAGGATCCTCACCCTTCTGCTCCACTCTGTTATCAGCCTCCAACAAAAGAAGAGGAAGCCTAGACCTAATATTTCAAACTTAAAACAAATACCACTAGCAACAAAATCCTTAAGCCTTTGGGGGAAAAATGCCCATGTGATTACAAGCCCATATTATATATAATGATTTGCAAGTCTATATCTTGTTATTAAAAGCATCCTACAGTAATATGTGCAATAAGAATACCGTACAAATATTTTCAAGATGGCTATGCTTTCATATATTCTATCAAAATGTACATTACTTGAAAATTACTTGAAAAACAGAACATTTAAGAAATGCATATCCGTTCTGTTGGTGGCCCAGATAGCTAGTAAAACAAAGAATTATTGCTCTACTCGACAAACTTCAAAATTTTAGACTTCTGGACTATTACAATGAAAACTGCAATCACAACAAATACTGATAGCAGGGAAAATTACATAGAATCTCCYACTCTCTCTCCCCATTACTGAAGATCAAGAATGATGAAAAAAATATTTTGTGTAAATAATCTCTCACTTTAAAATGAAATCTGCTGATGGAATATGGATTTTGGTCTTCTATTTTATATTTAACAGAAGTTGCAACTAACACAAGCTCATTAGTTATTCCCAAGTTTATAAACAACTTGCAAACTGAGTAATTCTAGATAACATCAGATTGCAACAAATGTTCTGTATCAGAGTCGTACAGAAAAAAAAAGCCTTAGGGAAGGAAAGTGGTAATGAATGTTACAATCAGGCACATCATTGTTTCAGAAACAGTATGCTGTGTGAGTAACCCAATTGGAACACTCTTCCTTTGGGCGTTTTGCTGAGCTGTGTGTTGTAAAAATAGATTTGTACGCCTCAGATTTCTCCTCACTGTCTGCAATGGATCTCTTCGTGGTACTGGAAGAGCCTTTATTGACTTTTCCTGGTACAGATGAACTTCCATTATCTGCTAGAGGAAAAAACAAGAAAATGAAACATGTATAACAATCTAAAATTGATAGTGGCATTTAAACTAAAATTGATAAAGTATTTAAAAAATGTGTATGGAAATGAAGTATATAAATTTATTCAAGACTGACTCTCATAAACATATCTTATAATTGTACTGAAAAGAAAACATGTTCCTAGCTTAAGGAATTTATTCTCAAAATGCGTTTATAAAACTTGGAGAGGGAAGAATTTTTTCCTGCTTGTGGAAATTCCTTGCACTGTAATTCAGTGCTGACAATATTTATTCCTCTATGTGAGAAATGGCTTTGAGTCTAGTCTTAAGAAACATGAAAGTATTCCACTATCCCAAGCTATTGTTTGAAAATTAGCTATCAAATGACAAAAGCTAAACTTGTGACATAGTATCCCCAGGGAATCCATCTACCCCCTTGATTCTTTGCAGAGTCATAAGCATCAACAAAGGACTGCATCATTTTATATTTGCGACAGGAAAATGCCTACCCTACTGTTGCTGATGCTGTTTGTTTTGATGTTTTTAATCTACTTCTATAGAAAACTCTGTTTTTTATCAACTATTTCATGTTCTCAAAAGTACAAGGACAATATTTTAAGGAGTGCATACCATGTCTCCTGAGCAAAGGAAGCAGAAACTCAATGCATTTAGTATAATTTAGGCACAACTGCATGGAAATAAGTAGCAGGGGAGCTTTTCTGAAAATGCATTTATCCAATTTGTGCATGCAGTCAGGGGAACAACATGTATAWTCGTAAATAGTCATGGATTGTAACTTTTTATCTTTGGAGAATGCAGCTCTTACTGCCACTAACAGCTGTCTGGAAAGAATTAGCAAACACTGGATTAGAAAGAATGAATATGAACACTGGAAGTCCAGAAACCTTAGGGTGCCATGTTCACAAATTAATTCCTATGCTACTGGCATTCCACTGCCCCATCTCCTCCTCACTCTGTGGATTTTTCTCTTTCTCCTCCTTCTTCCTTTCTCCTGCCAGTTTAGCAATACAACTGAAACATAAACCAATGACTTGACATTGTAAAAGGAATATTTTTTTCCTTCACATAACACTGCCAAGCATTATCAGAATTACTGTTTCTGAACACCTATAAGCAATTATAATAATCTGGAATGAAATATTTTTAAGTCTGTCCTTAATTAAAAAAATAATTWAAAAAAACCCACTAGGTGTGAGGTAAGACATTTCTAATGGGAATTATCTTAGCTTCTCAGTTTATCTGAGGCTCATCAGTTAATTATTCTTGACCTCTTTTTAAAATCAAACTACATAGCCTTTTTCTGTGCTTGCAACACATTAATGCAGACACATACATACYCCATAACATACCTAAGAAGATGGCACTACCATTAGAATAAAGGACAGACAAGATTAATCATAGCTGTGTGACAACTGTAGTGTATCGTCCAGATATAGTTCACTTCTAGCAGTGATATACAGTAGATTAATAGCAAATTATGGCATTGTAACACAATTTTGGTCATAAAGAAGGGGAGCGGTAGCATAGTTTCTGGAAATACGGGTATAAAATAGATAGAAAAGGATCTCTCTTAAAATATTCTTCAAAGCAGAATCATTTGTTACACCAACCTGAACTTTTGGTGAATATAATCTGCCTCTTTTCTTTAGATGCAGCACTGGTAGAATCTTTTCCATTCTTAACCTTTGATGGACCTGGAGAATCTYGGAAAGAAAAAAGTGAAATCAAAAATCTGTTTAACGACTCAGAAGGGTACATATMATTTGTAGTTATGAAATTACCTTCAGCAGTATCTTGCTGGGAAGTTGATTCTGCTGACTTGCATTTCTTTGATTTCTGAAAAAAATGCAAGCAGAAATGTAATAATATACTGAAAACATATACAATACCCAAATTTGAGCTATGTGTCTATCAAATATGTTTGCTTTTTTTTTTTTTAATGCAGTGGAACTGTTTCATCCATAGTATTGCTCCACACTTTTGAAATTATTTCCACATGGAAAAGTAATAAACTAAGACATCAGGAAGGCACTTTATGGGTAAGTGCAGAGGCTGAAATTAAGCTGTGTGAATGGAAAATTTGGGCTGTACTTTTTTTTTTTAACCACTAAAATAATCTGATATTTTGAACCTATGTGCAGGACACTAAACTGTAAGACATTAAAAAACACAGTTASTTGCAATCAATAAAGACAGATTAAAATAAACATTTTGGAATAATCATGCATCATATATCCACTTTATTTTGTTACTAAAATATCCCTCTCCTAGGTCTACTTAGTAAGCTGATCATTTGCTGCTTGATTGCTTGAGAAAAAAAGTTACATAGAAAAGTTAATACAGGTCATCTGCAAAACAGATTTTCCAAGTCCATTTGAGTGTGTCCAAACTGAGATAAAACAGAACAAAACAAAACAGAAAGCAGCAGCAGCAAGATTCCCACTACTGCACTTGACTATCCAAAAAAAAAAAAAAAAAAAAAAAAAAAAAAAAAAAAAAAAAACCACAACCAAAAAACCCCAACCCATTGAGCTGCAGAGCTCAGCCAGAAGGTGGTGGCAGAGGGTTACTTTTCCAAAAGCAGCCTTGGCTTTCCTGCTATTAAGCATGTATGACACATGTGCTATTGCAGGCAGGTTTATTATGAAAAGTTTAATGTCTAGGATCTGAATTATGGGGCATTTGCAGACACACAAACATATATGTATGTATATATTTAATTAAATGGAGTATTTAACACACTTGAGCTTGTTATGTTAGTGGCAGCTGTATCATCCTTATGYTTTTCTGCCATGGTCATCAAGAAATGGAATTTGCATTTCCTGCTCCAACTACRACAGGTCCACTCAGACTGTTCCCCTTATTGAAGAGGGAAGGTGAGGAAGAGGCCCAAATAGCAGCACCAACAGAGCCAAAACCAAGACACTTGTGCTCTGCTGCTGCAGCTCAGCCATCTCAGATTAGAACAAATAATAGTAGGGAAGGCAGGTTCTATTGGCACAAGGATCATTTGGTGCAACATGGGAAGATAGAATTAGAAAAGGTACCGGAACTTGAGGACAAAGTACACACAGGGTCTGCTAAGAGATTTGCAAATAATGTACCTGCCAGTGATGAAGGTCTCTCTAAACAAAAACAAACAAAAAAGTGTTTTCTTCTCAGTAAAGGTAGATGGAGTTCACAGGCCAAAGAGTAATTTCCTCGTCTGCCATTGCAAGCACCTCTACTATCACAACCAAGCATTGAAGCAGCAGCAATCTGGTACTTCTTCACCTTGTCGGGGACACATGAGCTTCCAGCCTATTCTAGATCACTCCAGCCAAAGCCATAGATGCTTTAGGGTATCTCTGTGTTTTCTCTACAGAAAGAGCTGCCTTCCTCACTTCCAGAGTGCAGTGACCACAATTTTGGAATTGATTACTCATCTACTGAAATTGCACTCTTCTATCTTCTAATGATCTTTAAAGTCCTTTCAAAGATTTAATTACAAAGAACTGAAAAGAACAAAGAGGCGYCTGAAAAGATGGCATAAGATGTACTTAAGTATTATCCTTCCACTCTCAGGCCAGAAGTTATAGCACACTAAGGAGAGAGGCTACTAATGGAGCGGAATTGCGCCCCAGGATTGCTCTGGGTAAGGAGCCTTTTGCCACATTGCCAAGGCCCAGGGATACTCGAGTAGTACAGGTGAAAAAGAACCCCACAATGAAAAGGAGTCACATAGTTGCTGGTAAATTAGCAAGTATCTGTTTCTAAAAATCTAGGAAAATGCGTATATAATCTTAGAGGTGGATAGAATCGGCTACAGTAACAGAGGTGAGACTGTCAACATCCATCTACAGTCTCGGTTGTTGTTGATTCATGCTCTTGAGACTCAATTAAATATGTCTGCACTCTTAAGTGAAGTCAACACTACAGATTTTGCTTGCTTTGCCATCTTCCAAAATAACACTGCTAGTTTAGGAAAAACAGAAATGCTGAGAAAGGCCCCATGTGCTGAACTCTCGCTTGACAGTGCAGTAGTGCAAACTGGGGTACAACTGCTTCAGTGACAACTAAACTTCCGTGGCGTTTTGCCTGGTTAGGCTGGGAGAGGACGGCGACTGGGGAGGACCTCTACAAAGCGCTGGGAAGGAGCACAGCAGGTCATCACAGACAACTATAAAAATGACTAAACATGAAAAAAATTCCCAATAAGGTCTTGAGAATTTGACCAGGAACCCACATCCCCTAACACTCCATTTCTGCCAATGGCCATTTGAGGAAGCTTACAGATCAAAAACTAAAAACCTGCTATCACAATAAGACAGAAATAAAGAAATGAAATACAGAAAAAGATCTTGCTCATTATTGGAGTTAACTAATAAAAGCTCTTTTTTTTAAAAAAAAAAAAAAAGTCCTAAAGAATAACTGACATACTGTCCTTTACACTCTCAGTATTGGATGCTGATTTTCAGAATTCACGTGCTGCTTACTAGTCAAAAAAAAATACTGGAGTATTGAACGTGAACCTGCACAGGGACATTTTTGTGTGGGTGACTTATCTTTAACACTATTGCAAAGTACAAAGTACAGGTACTGAAGAAATTCTACAGTTCATATAAAATTAGCAGAAAAGCTACGAGACCTAATAGAAAATTTAATTAACAGATGAGATTTACTTCTTTTTTWAAAAAAAATATAAAATTATTACCTTTTCTAGTTTATTTTTAAGTCTTCTATCTTCCATTCTTTTCTTCAGTATTTCCACATCTTCCTTATTACCATTAAGGATAATCACATCTTCCTCTTGAAAAGGAACGCCACACTTTAAGGAAAGAAATGACAAAACCAGTATTTTTTTCAAGATCTTTATACTAGCACATCTTTGTTAAAAATAATTCTACATGACTTTCCGTTCTTTCTCTTTGTCCTTTTATTTGTCTTTTCCAACAGTCCTCCTGTTGGMAAACAGCAATTCCTTTAGATTGAGTAAAAACAAGACTAATCTGTGATTCTTGGAAGTGTAAAAGAGACAGCACTAGGGAACTTCTCCCCARCCCACCAACAGTTAAACGCCTAAGCTCAGTTTTTTTAAAAGATGATTATGGGGATAAAAACAGGTCATAAAAGTAGCTTCCGAAGAGCCTTAATCCTGCCTCACCATCTCATCCTCCTTTCTATGATTACACATCTTTACAATTTCAAAATAGATTCATTAATGAATCTGGATTATATGTGTACTCTCATATTAGATATGGATTATATACATAATTTTATATTTGTTTTTGTCTGAATACACAGAGGTTTCTCTGCACACACATTCAACCATCTGGTGAAGCCAGCAAATTGCCTATGATGTTTTCTTATCTAAGATCTCAATTTCCCTTTTTCTGGTTCTTTTAGTAAATGCAAAAGCTCCCAATTAACCTGCAAAATTAGATTTTCTTGCCTGTGTTGCTACTTTTCTGTTATCTAAGCAAAGGTTTAGAAAGGTTGTAGTTTGTTTATTTGTAGATTCATGGGTAGTAGCAATTAGTAAAAGGACACGTGTGTGGTACTTGGATTACAGTCTGCTCAAATAACAAACAGTGCACAGAATGAATCTGGATACAAGTAGTCAGAGATGCTGTGAAGGAAAAGCCATGGTTAACAGAATAATTCTAAGTCAGGCAGAATAGTAAATCTCAAAACAGGTGAGTAATSCAAATTTATTTTGGTACAAACAACATCTTCTGCACTTACACTGGTAAAAATAATAGAGAAACTATTTTCTAAAATAATTAAAATCTTTTAAAATTCAAGGGGTTTTTTTATGCAGGGAAAGGTTTGTGTCCTTCTTAGGGAATAAAATACAAGAGCTTTATAATAAGAATGAAATTTTGCTTTATGAAGATTTCTCTGATTCTAAAACCTACTTCTACTCTAAATTTCAACAAGCCAAATTCCTATTCCCAGATCATAAATAGTAAGAGCTAATTCCTCCCGTCCTCCTAAATATAAGCATTACTAGGAAATGCATAAAAACAATTCCCAACAGTTTATAGAACATATATCACGACAAACTGCCTGTCCCTCTATAAACAGGGCAGTATTTAGAAAGGTGGATTGAACAGCTGCCCTATTCAATCATGGACCGAATCGCTGTTCGCTTGCCAGTTGCAGCCACCACAAGCTGATATATTAACAAGAAGTTACAAAACTGAATAATCTTTTACTAAAAACACGTTCTAGGAAAGATGCTTTTCCAGGACCTTGTTCATGGGCAGTTTGGTAGCGTTAGCTTTAGTAAGCACCATTTTCTGTGTCGGAGAAGGGTGCCAATGGGACAAAGGGGAAATGATAATCTGGATGAGGAGAAAAGAAGCCTTCCACATCTTTGCTCACAGATTGTTAAACTTTCACACAAATGTTAAAGCATCCAAGTAAAAACACTGTTAAGGATGAAGCATGATTTACCGAATTTCCTTTAAAGTCAACACTAAATTTGTATCTGCAGTACCTGCAGTTCCAGGTTTCCTCTATATTTCTTTCTGACCAACTTCTTATTTTTATCCATAAATGTATAAAACTTACCAACTTTCTTACTAATTTCTAGCACTCCAAAGCTACTTAAATCCCGTGCCTTTAAACTACTAATTTTTCACTAACTAATGCCCTCTCAAACCCTTATAAAAATAGTAACACAGTAAACGGTCAGTTTGAGAAGAGAGGACATTCACTGCCTTTTTAGCTTCTAGGTAGTATAAAGGACCTGAGGCAACTCCTTGCTACACTTATTTGCTGTTGGAAATTGGAAAG
Organism: Eudromia elegans; assembly: GCA_003342815.1. Taxonomy (NCBI): domain Eukaryota; kingdom Metazoa; phylum Chordata; class Aves; order Tinamiformes; family Tinamidae; genus Eudromia; species Eudromia elegans. The sequence continues at coordinate 2,863,862 of PTEX01000028.1, read as the reverse complement.
TTTCAGCAAGCAAAGAGTTAAGAAATAGGGGGAGGAGGAGAGAAGGTTTGTTTCCTTTCCAATTCTCATCATCTAGCACGCTCCGTTAGCGGTGCAGAGGTTAAAGCTCCTGAGGTAGAGCAATACTATTTATAATCATCAGCGATGTTCTCTCTGCATACTTGACAGCCTGATTTCAGTCCTTTAAAGGCTGTTTCCGAAAAGCGGCAACAAAAATTTGGAGAAGATGAAGTTTCCTCTCAATACGGTGAAGCAGAGGACATTTCTGCTGAGGCTAAACAGCATTGCTGCAGAATAAATATGCTAAGCATTGCGGGAAGCCAGATGAAGCTTTAAATGAAAACATTCACGTTAATATTTAACCCCTTTCATTTATGCAAGATCCCTACACAAGCAACAGAATGAAGAATGCTGTCTGAATTTTGCTGAAGGACAATGGGGCCTTTTATTTATTATATTATGCTGCCTTCTGTTGCCTAATATTGTACAAGGTAAGACTGAATAAATTTGATATTAGAGTGTCAAATTTAAGGGTTTTTTTTCTGTTATTATTAAAGCCAATTTTCAACTTTTATAGAGCAAGAAATATTTTCACTTCAAGTATATTCATTTTTCCCTTTCRAAAATGTTTGAATATCTGAGGATAACAATTGTACCTTTTTTTACTTTGCAGATCTACAGTACTTACTGTTATTAGCATGAGAAAAATCACAAAACTTACAAGTACCTGTTATGTATGCTCTTTTGCAAGAAACTTAATTTTTACAATGCTATAAACTTATATAACTGTTTAAAATGCTGTTATAGAATTTGTTTTAAACTGTTACAGAATTTGGTTTAAACCTTTGAGGTCACTATACCACATGGTAAAGAAAAAAATACAAGCAGAAAAAAAAAAGAAAGCGAATGAAAAGGTACACGTTCTTCAAACTGTTTCACATTTATGAGTAAATGCTGATCCAGTATTTTAAAGTAAACATGATTTCAAATTTCTAAAACAGTAGAGTATGTAGTAGTTAGGTTTGATAAAGACATTTTTTATCTTTTACTTAATGTCTGTCATAACACAGAAGGAGACTCAGACGACATACCTAAGCAGAAGGAAAAAGCCTATCAAGGTAATAASCAGCAAAAAGTGCTGTTTTTATCAGTTTTTTGCCTTTTTTAGAAGACAAATTAACATTCATTTTTGTATAAAATATTTACTCTAAGACCTGCATGAATATTTTTTCATCATTCAAACAAAAAGCAGACTTATAAAATATTTGGGAATGCAAGAGCTAACATGTTTAACCATTTAATTATTAGAAGAGGTATTCTTAAGCCCTTTGTTTCATTGAATTATGAAGTCACTTGACCTGAGGTTTATCTAAACATTATATAATACTAAGCAAATAYAAAAGGTACAGACAAAACAGAAGATTCAGAGATGCAGTGATGCAGTACAAAATTCTACGGTGGGAAGAAACAGTGAATTGTAAAATGGTCTRCTACAAATTACAAAATTATCTTGATGAACTAGGATTACATTTTACAGGCACGTTTGCAGACACAAGCATAATTCCATTTTTCTTCTGAGTTCACCTTTTTAATTGAGGTAGAGCAGCCAACAATTTTCTATCAAGTACTATTCACAAAAGCTGGTACAAAGATGCCTGAAAATCCCTACAAATGGGATGAAAGAATGCATAACAAAAATTTTAGCACGTCTGTAAATTAAATCACCTTTTTCTCCAGATTTAGAACAGCTCTCCATACCACTGAAAAGCTTCAAAGAGATATTTTGTTATCAATAAACACCTGTAGTGTCACTCTAATAAAATAATAACTAGAAAAAGTAATATAACCATAGAATAGGCTATGCCTGGACAGAGGACCATCTGAACAGTAAGATGCTTAAGATACTCTTCAAGGGAGGGGAAAATACAGCAGCATGGTCCCCAACGGCAGCAAACAGTATAGGGGCTAGAAGCGACACAAACTGCATTCCCAGGGGAAATGACAGCTATAATTCTAGCTCTCAATCTGAAAAAAACACTATCAGAAAGCCAACATTTTCATTCTGTTATATACCTCAGATTGAAAGATGTTTAACTCTGTTCTTGAAGGTTGGTCTTCATCATTTAGTCATTCCCCCCAAATATTTTATCCCTGTGAAAGGACTGGTTTCTTATCCTTTGGTAGAGCGCTCGTGTACATTTACACTGCTGTACAGAATCTAGATGCTATGGAGTTCAAGAGGAAAAACCCACAGCAAATTCTTAACCTGAAGCATCCCTGGAAGCTATTATTTGATGGATAATAAAAATGCAATCGTAAGACACAAACAGGTTACAGCTGGGTTCCCTAGGGAACTATCCTTTGCAAGCTATCCACAAACATGTATTTAATGAAAAAAAAMCAAGAGACAACTCTCATCCTGCTCAGGTGCAGGATTTTCTAAGCAGTCTAAAGCCTCAAATATTTATTTTTTGATTTATAACAGCCAACAATCTTCAGTGTAATTTGCATGCCAAGAATGAACTTTGTGTGACACGGACCATAAAGATCTCATCACAGTCACTAATTCAGAGCAACCTCAATGCCTCTACTGTAATTATTCACTCTCAATGAAACAGTGCTACAGYACCGACATCTTCCATTTTTCCTAYGAAAATCCTTGCTTCCACCTTTTGAAGGCATTTTTTTCACTCCTACATTCTTTCTGAAAGGTTGATGTTGACACGAACGCTTCAGTTTTTACTTTAAATGGATGAAACACTCACAATCAAGGTTGTTTACAAAGTAAATGTATCCCTTAGGAGCTGCTAAGAAAAAAAAAATCTTCTGGGACTTGATTTCATGCTGTTTTTCTTAGGCTTGTGCACTCAATGCGAAGAGAACAGCACTGTTGACAGGACGGAGAAGCAAAATGGAAGAACCCTCCACCTAATGTACAAATCTTCCTTCTGGAATGCTAAGTGGAAAAGAGGCATTTTTCCAGCATCAAATCCAGTGCATGCCAGTAAGGACGATAAGATAAATACGTTCTTTTCCAACAGCCTAATAAGTTCTTAAAATTTTAGTATTATAGAGCATCTGACTTGCTGGTGCAACTTTTCTACTTCTGAGGCTTTTTAAATTCTGTGTCTCATTTCTACTTTAACTGGAATGCCTTCTTTATTTCTAAGTTTTGAGAGACATATACTGAATTTGCATCAAAAGAAATAAAGACAAAATCTTTACTTCTTTCTAGTCTTCAAACCACAATAGTATTAATATAAAAAAATTATATATATATAAAAATAAACCTTTTCTGTTCCTATGTAGTAACAAACACATTGTGATGTCGATAGCTGCAAACCAAAATATTTACAGGTGAAATGCATTTTTTTCTACAGTTAAGTAGAAGAAAGCATGAATACTCTCTAAACTGCAGTTAAAGCTTTCTTAGTATAACTATTAAATATACCAACAGCTGATGGAATATTTTTGTCCCCTTTCCAGGAATTTTGTCTAGGAAGCTCTACATCAAAAGCTTCACGGAAAAGAGTCCATGTACTAGCCGCCGGATTCAGGACTTCTGTGCTGTCATGCTCCTGAGTTTTCAGCAAGGAAGGTATTTGTAAGAAAAAGATAATCATGAAAATAGAGAGCAGATGTCTTCTGTACTGATACTGATATAAATTATACATTTCCCTATGAATGCTAGTCCTGGCAGTAGCATACTTTATCTCAGATATGCAAGTCTGCTAAAAATAAGGAATTAGTGCTGTCTACATGGTTTATTTTCAAAATCACTAGTATAAAGATGATGAACACAAAAAAGAGATCTCAAGTGAGTTAGAAAGCCTTGCTTGACTTTATAAGGCGACCAAAGGATGTATTTTGTGAACTACAACTTAAGACTTTTCACTTTGTTTATTTAATAATTTTTCTACTGCTGGTCATGGTGAACTGGAACATAATGTTGTCAAACAGAGTGGTTAAGTCCTCTTAATTTGTGACAAAGCAGCACCCATTTCAGAATATCTTGCACTAACAACAGAAAAATAAGAAACTATGCAAATATTTACCATTCCTGAACCAATACTAGAGAGTAGGGAAAAAAAAAAAAATGCTTGTAATCTTCTGAATCCATGGATGCTRTAGTGGCAGCTGACAGCAATAAGGTTAAGGCTAGCAAAAATAATTCTTGTTTAGGAGGTACCTGCTTCTGTGGAAGCTCTTTGTACTCRCAGGCAGGATGGGTGCCCACTGGCTCTGAATACAGATAAAGCACAACACATACAGACAGTCTATGGCAGCCACAGCAACCAAAGGTTGTTTTTTTTTTTAATTAAAAAAGTATAGACAGATATACAATGTATCTGGAACAGTATATATCTCACATATCCAGAAACTGGATACACTCCAGAGTCCAACTCAAAGGAGTGTGGAATGTATGGGTCCAGCTACATTCTTCAGAAGAATATCCCAAAAAGGGAAAGCTTGTTCACTGAAATTTACTTTTCTGGCAGAATCTTAAGGCCTCAAAAATGTCTCAGCGAYGACTGTCCTTTAGCTGTGCACTCCTCATACATCTTCCCTATCCTGAGGGCTGAACTGTGGCCAACCTCCTACCCAGGACTTACCTACTGACTCAAGATAGAAAAAGCTTTTGTCARACGGGTCGGGCTCCACTTGCTCACTTGATGTAAGCCGTACCTCGCAATTTGGCTAATTAGCTGATCTTGCAAAAGTTACTACATGGTCCTGCAAACACCATTTCCAGTGGCCGAGTGTACTCCAGTATGAGCAGGCATATGGACGCACACAACTAGAAAGAGGGTAACTGCAACATTTGTAAATGAATCACTGCCACATCATCTTTTTTCCTTTCAGCATCAAGAAGTTTCTATCCCACTCTTTGTCTCATTTTTCCTTTCAGATATTCTCAATATTTAATTAAGCTATGACCAAAAGACAACATCCAGAAAATAAAAATGAACCCACTTGATGCAACAAAATCAGGATTTTTAGTGTGTATTGCGATCTGCATGTTCATTTACACTTTTATCTACCTAAAGAACACACTTTTGGAAGAGCCAAATGAACAAAAATTTAGTGGAGATACATCAGAGTGCGGCTTTTATCCTGATGAACTTTGTTCAGCTCTTTTTGTGGGGAAAAGTGTTGCCTCTCAAATAGGAAGCTTTTGTCAGAACATCTACCAACCGGAAACACTCAGCTGCGTTCAGACTACCTGCAACTGCTCCATGGTTCTGAAAAGTCTGCATTTTATAACAAGACCACTGTCTGAAGAAGAAGGAAATTTCCCCTTGGCGTATATTATCACAATTCACAAGGAGCTGCAAATGTTTGTAAAGCTGYTAAGAGCTATTTATATGCCTCAGAATATTTACTGCATACATGTTGATGAAAAGTCACCAAAAAATTATAAAGCTGCTGTACAAAACATTGTTAACTGCTTTGAAAATATTTTTATTTCCTCAAAAAGAGAAAATGTTGTTTATGCAGGATTTTCAAGACTACAAGCTGATATTAATTGCATGAGGGATCTAGTCCATTCCAAAGTTCAGTGGAGTTACGTTATTAATTTATGTGGGCAAGATTATCCCATCAAAACAAACAAGGACATTATACAATATATCAAAAGCAAATGGAATGGTAAAAATATGACTCCTGGAGTAGTTCAACCACTTCATATGAAACACAGGACACAGGTTAGTTATCGAGAATACATACATTCGGGCATATCTTATGTGTACCCAACAAAGAATATAAAAGCTAAAGCTCCATATAATTTGACAATATATTTCGGTAGTGCCTATTACATACTCACTAAGGAATTTGTAGAGTTTACGCTGACTGATGCACGTGCAAAAGAATTGCTTGAATGGTCAAGAGACACGTACAGCCCGGATGAACACTACTGGGTCACCCTGAACCGTTTAATTGGTAAGCTGCAGCTTATTTATACCATGAATAATCCCCCAAATAACAATATAGTCAGGTATACGCTACAGAGATCTAGTGACTTCTCATTTATGGCCTTACAACATCCTTAAGGGAATTAATTGCCTAGATATGGTCACTTCCTCAGCCTTGCTGCTGACCCTTCAACAGTCACATCTCCTGACGGTTTGAGAAATAACACTTGATCCCAGGGAAATAATATTATGCTGTAGGTGATTAGTTAAAAGGCTATAAAAAAAAAAAATGTTGATTAAACTGAGTAAGTGCTTAGCTACATAAAGGCTGATGCTCTCAAAAATAATAAAAAGCAACAAAACTGTCTGCCATGTYTATTCTTATCAGACTTTTAAATCATAAATACTTAACGTGGCTGCACATAAAAAAAAATACCTTCAGCACTGAAAATTATCCTTATAACAAAGAGAAAGAAATCTTATCAGAACATTATGTTTCTAAAGATGCTCCAGGTGCTACRCCGAATGCAGACTGGGAAGGAAACATCCGAGCCATCAAATGGAAAGACCAAGAAGGTACCACACACAAAGGCTGCAAAGGTAAGGGGAATTTTGATCATGAACTGCAATTTGCTTTACTGACTAGCAGTCCTTGAAGATTACACATTATGCTCTAAACCACCCATTAAGTATATTCCAGAAGTCATGCATTTTTTTTTCAGAAAGTATGAAATGAAACAGCAAGCAATTCTACTAAATTACTCCACTGTACTCAATCCAAAAATCTCCTGATATATTCTTGCAAAGATGATCACAGTATCCAAATACTGACAGCTGTGCTTTCAACCTCCAATTAGTAGGCTTCTATTATTGAACAGGTTAATGACAGAGCTGCACACATGTTGTATTCCTGAGGACCTTACCTTTTKTGAGCTTCTGTTACATTGGCTTTATTTCTTCTATTACATTAACCAAGGCATTAGCTTGACTAGTCAGATCTCAATGAAAAACRGAGGATTACTTGACAAGCACATTTATCAGACACTTAGGTCTAGTTTAAAATKATTCAATTCATTCTTTTACTGCTTTCATATACCCTCCATTTGTCTTTGCAGGTCATTACATCAGAGACATCTGTGTCTATGGACTAGGGGATTTACAGTGGATCATTGAATCACCCCATTTATTTGCCAACAAATTTGAACCTGCAACATATCCACTTGTTATGGACTGCCTAGAGAGACGCTACAGGCTCAAAGTGCTGCAGCAAGCAGAAGTCCCTATTGAAGATCACTGGCGTTTTCAGGAAAATAACTACTTTAACATGAAACTGAACGTTTGAGCTGAAGACACATTTAAATAGTGCTCAAAATATTGAAAGAAGTCATCAAGATAACAAGGTTTTTGGCTATACTCTTCACTCTGGGCATTATATCATAAGAAGTGACACAATACTGTACAACTCTTCATCAGCAAAACAAGCAGTTAGTTTTCCTATAGTAAAACAAAAATAAATAACTGCTAATGGGTTAATTCTAACATTAATAACAAAAATTATATAATCTAAGACAACAGTCAAGCAGTTCTATAATCTACTGAAGGCAAAGGTRTGGTTCTTATTCCTCCTTAAGTGGAGTAGCTTAACTGGAAAAAAAAAATATTCCCTAAGTCTGGAGCTGCAGAACCAGGATGAGAATAATAAAGTTGCATAAAAATAAAATAGTAAGAGCACAATTTACAGTGGTTTCTACTGTATGTCTTATGAAGTAGCTTATTTTGAATAATAAGATTTACACTAAAGCTTCAGAGCTGGTAGAGAAGCAGGTGACAGCTGCGTTCAGACASAGTCCATGTCCCTGCTCTGTGCAGGGCCAGATGCATCTCCAGCCTCACAGTGCAGCACGTTTTGCTCCTCATGAAAAGTGTGCCTGCGTCAGCAGCAGGAACAGAGATCCTGCTCTGCAACTTAGCCAAGATGCTCATTTTCTGCATCTCCGCCTAAGTTTGTTACAAGAAAACATGGGAAATTTGGACCTGGGGAACMAATAGAAACTATGTGAAAAGCCACCTTTCAAAGTGCAGGGAACCARGCCTGAGAGAAACAAAACTTTCCGGAACCTTTCAATCATTTGCATGCACTGTAGGTAACACCCAGCAGTAGCCAGGTGTTACCTGCCAGCCAATTTCTTAATGGTACTACTGAAAAGACTGAAGCAAACAAACAGGATACAGGCGGTGCTGATTCATACAGCATGGCAACTCTTCCACTGTCACAGGATTAGGGTCTTCCAAGACCAGATCTAYATCCTTTCCTCAAGGGTCCTTAGTTATGTGCTGCTGATGGAAAAGAACTAGGAGAATCCTGAACTTTGGAGAAGTMATTTCAAGTTGTTCATTTTTCCCTTACTAAATTCTTGGCAAAGACAAAAAAGAAAAAAAAAAATTCCAGTAAATCCATATCAACTCTTGTTTTTCAGATGAGCTTTGATGGGACCTAACAAAATGCATGCTGTTGATGAGAAACTACATGAAACATAATGAGAAACTACAAATTACAAAGAAATGTCTGAGCAGTTTAGATATRAACTTCCATATGCATCAGTTATTCATTTTCTACTGAGAAAATGACTTAAGAGATCATTACAAAAAAMCAAAACTAATCAAAGAATGAGTCAGCAGTAGAACACAAAAAGCCTGGTTTCTTATTCCAAACTTATTCCCAGATTCTTGCGTATTTTCCCACACAAGTTTTCTTGGAAGCATAGTTTCTTTTAGATGAACTTCCACCTAAGGAAAGACCATCTGGTCCCTATTTATTTACAGAAATTCGCCAAGTCCATCCAAAGGTCTCTACTCAGGCTCATGTATATTTCATGGCTTATTTTGTAGCCAGTTACTGCTGAATATACTTCTTTTCACAGAGAAAAAAAGCTGGCAGCACGTTCACACTGGGTTTGTTGAGAATCCCTCTGAAAATCGGCACTGAGGATTTCTAGCAGGTAATAGTCATGGTAATATTAGCAATGAATCTCTCCCTAAACCACATTCAGTCCACTGTAGGACTAGCTTCCACTCTGTGTTATTTTTACACTAATCTTGTTATCTTTGTAGCAATATCTGGCTTACACCTTTTGTCGCTATCATACAGAACAATCGGTGTGTCTTCCTTCTGAAGAAACACGGGCTTGGTCAAAGCAGGAAAATCCCTTCTTGAAATACAGTTTAGGTATGACACTACACCCACCGACCAGAAAATTCAGTGAGTGCAATCCTACTACCTTAAATTGATATATTATCAGAAAATTCCACCTATATAAAAACTAAAAACAAACAAAAAACAGGAGTTGAAAAAAATATGCAATTCAACTGTGATAGCTGACCACAGCATTTAATACATTTTTTTTTTAAAAAAGTAGATCATTGAGTGCTGAGATCTCAGCAACATGTTTACTAACTTTTGATAACTGTTGATCTAAGAGCATATAGTGTCAATGTGACCTTGTCCAAGGAAATAGTATGCCCTATAATGTATTGCAAACACATAATCTCTATATCTGAAAGATGTATGCACAGTTCCAGTTTCAAAAAACACAAGGCACGTGTACAGCAGCTCAATATCTAAGTTAAACAATTGGGATACGTGCATGAGTATTAGTCTAATGAATATGAAAACATTTCTAAAATTTTAAAATAAATTGTAAAGGCATGTAAGAGATCRCATTTTTAAAAGCAGGTTAAAAACTGGTTTCTACAATGATCATAGGGTATCAATTATATAAAGTACAAGGTGTATTGCGCTTGGATTAGAAAAGAAGAATTACTGCTAAACATTAAATCAGTGAGCATACCAYGAAAAAATCAGGATACATTATAGATATATTTTTAAACACAATTCCTTTATTCCACTTTCTCCAAAAACTCAGCTACTGTCAAATAACAGACTGCAAACTAAAACGTAGCAATCTCTGACAGCCCATGCAAGAATTAGGAAGCCAGTTAGAAAACAGAAGTGTCAGAACATTTAAACACTTTGGACTCATCTGCAGACCCGTACGGATGGGGCTGACAATCTCGGTCACGATAGTATCAAACMTGCTACGGAGATTAGAAACTTTCTTGCTGTCCTTTTCAACTTTAACAGTCTACTGGAGAATTAAAAACAACCGTAAGTTAAAGCTTTCCATTTAAAAATGAAAATTTTAAAAGGACAGTTTCCATTTCATGTATAATTCCCATTTGCTGATCTTTGGGAACAAGCAGGGGCCAGCAGAAAGCTGGTTGCTCTTCAGGCCTTCCCCCTACAAAATTATCTTGTGACACCAAGTCAAGACATTTCTCTTCCTGACCACTAAAGTCATTTCCTGCACATTTTAGCTTGTGACTTCCTACTGAAGTTTAAGTTTTCTTCTGTCACTCTAAAAAAACTTCAAACATACAGTTCAAACAAAACACACTTCATTTAAAGGGATCCTAAAAGTTTTATTTGTATTTTTAAGTTGCTCTGCTTTAGATGAAGCCCCTTCTCAACACTTCCTCATTTGAAATGGCTAAAATCTTCAAACTCCTCACCCGTGCTTCATTTAATGAGCTCTCTCCCCACTATAAACCACAACAAATAAATTCTCACTGCTCTTCCAAAAGGTTTTAGACAGCTGGAGGTATATTTTATCAAGACAGATCAAAACATTTACTGTTTTGAGGTGGTAAAAGACAATCTTTCAACACTCAGATTGTGACTAATCCTTTGCTCCGGAGGTTTCACAGGTTTATGCTATTTTTAATTTGTCCAGTATACTGCTACTTACAGGTGAAATTCTCACACAGTAGGAAGATCCTCCTCCTCAGTAGGGAATTCTCCAACCAGCACAGATTCATCCTACCTTTTTGCATCTTTGCCTTGCAATAATATAGGTTATTTTATATAATTTCCAGCCATTAAATATTGCAAACTCTTCATGCAAGGTTTCTCTTAAGCAGAAAGTGTTGTCTTTTTTTTTTTCTTTTCTTTTTATTTCAAGAAAACTCAGAGAAATTGCTACATCTTCACTTAATAAGATCCTATAAAGCCTTTCAAATCTATCAGAAGAGAAAACTAGATTGAGATGAGTTGAGGGATGCTGAATTCTTATGTCAAGTTTTCCTCATTTGCTTGAGCTAGTCAGGATCTGCATGCACATTCCATTTTCCTAAACCTTCACTTTGCTGGGCAAACAGATTGCTCTATTCTCTTTATGAGCTGCTCAAGGGAGGGAAAAAAAAAAAAAAAAAAAAGACGAAAAATGAGCAGCAAGACAACTTTCTGTGGAGCTTTGCACAGTGCTGATCATGCCCATGAGCCAAATCAGGAAGCTGGGAAAAGTGGCAACCTTCTGTTGTTCCTATGGGAAGAGCATTTCCTGTAATTTTATGAAGCATAAAGACTTGTGATRTGGATTCTGCAGCGTGTAAATATCACCTGTATCACCAAGTCTTATATTGTAGAATGTATAATTACAGATGCTGAATGTGCTTCAAAAACCTTAACACATCTACAACACAGAATGTATATAAAAACAGCGATGTCAAGRATATAAAACTCTCACATAACTCTTGGATTCAAAAAGAAAAAGAAATGCAACAACAGCAGCACAGTATTGCTCTCTGTGCTGCGAACTGGAACTGTTATGTTTTAACTAAAGGGAAAAGTGCAAAGAACGAGGAATCAAGATTTTGTCTCATAGTTGTCTAATTAGTGCTGATTTTGGACAGAATAAACAGAAAACTTATTAACCACTGACAGAGGTTAAACATAGTCATAAGGATATTCAACACGATACTGAAATGAGTAGAAGTCCTTTTTGGGATATAAGGTACAGTGCTGACACTGCTGAAGCAGCTGGCTGACTTAAGTGCTGCACTAACAGGCCTAACTAACAGTCGTCACAYACCATTTTCTTGTACTTCTACTTTGAAGAAAGCCTAAAGTTCCAGAGTCACTTTACTGTAGCTCAGCAAGACTTTAAAAAACAGATATTCTATGCTCGGACAATGAGAAAATCCCACAAGAGTTAATTTTCTAGAACAGGTCCCTGAAGTCCTGCTGCACATAGAAAATTATCTGTTGCTAGAAGCAATACTCCAGATAGAATGTTCTTCCAGAGACACATTTGTCTTTCTGTGAAGCCAAATAATAGAAGACATAATAACTACTATCCATATTTAAATATTCCTAGAAGCATCTCCAAATATTGTCAAGAATCCATATGCTCATATGTATGTTTGCATTCAAATATAAGATTGTGATCAATAGTTTCTGTAAACAAACATACTGTAAGAAAACATAAAATATGAAGGATTAACCTTCTGTTTTTCAATATTAGTATACTGGACAAACTGTGGCTAAAACATCCCATTTCTGTATTTACTAACAATACAATATCCATCTATCAACAGCAAAGTAAGAAATTAATGAAAACCTCATCAAAAATAAAACGTTTTCAGGCAAGAGGAAAGCAGAAAGCTGTTACAAGCCTTAAGCTAATCTTGAATAAAAATGAGACTAAACTTCAGTATCTATATTCTACATCACCTTGAACAATTTATCAATAAAGTAATTGTTTGACAGCTCTTTTATGTTAATTACACTACACAAATATCAGGGTGTTTGCTGAAAAGTAACTCCTCTTAAAAGTAGCCGCTCTAGTCACCACAAATATCACTGATTACAAAAGCAGAGATATGAAAAAGAACAATGTTYGCAACTTGCATAATTGCCCTTACAGAAATCTGCACAGATTTCTTGTAGAAATCTATACGACAACCAGCACTATGAAGTGAAATGCAGTCAATTTCTCCAGTAATCCATATAACTGCCAAAAAAATGAAATGAAAGTAGTTTTTGTAAAACCTAACTCTCTCAATAACAAAAATACTTACTGAAAAAAACTGTGTGTTTATGTGTGTGTGTRTATATATAYAWATATATATATATGAAATGGTTATATGTGACCCTACTGTTACTAAATCTGAAGGAAAACTCACCTTGTGGCAAACTTCAGATTTAATTTCTTTAAGAGCACGTTCAGAGAACACACAGCCACAGTTTCGTAAGAAGCAAAACCTATAAAGAAAAGAAGACAAGTCATACAATCATGTTCAGAAATTCTGTGCATTTAAAACACAGCTCTGCACAGTTCATCTCCCTCTTGAGGCGAGAATGACGGTCCCATGTGACCTTCCTCCCCTCGGTCACATAAACCTCCTGCGGCTTGGTCTACTAACAGCAGAGCAACGCTTCTTCTCTGCAAACGCCCTCCATTGCCCTTTCATTTATAGACACAATTTGATTTGGCAAGGGAGTACATTTCATCTCCCCTCTTGAACTGGAAGGGAGGAAAGGACAGACAGCTTTTCTTGATCTCCCAAATTCCCTTCCAACTGGATGGCAAAGACTCTTCAAAACAGGTGAGGTAGGTATAAGCACCTGTCTTTCTACATTATTGCACTACTCTACTTGCTTTATACTCTGTTTGGAAATAACTCATTTGTGAAAAGTAAATACAGAAGCAAGAATACTGACCTATGCCTTCCGTTCATCTCCAAGCCCACCACAGGGCATATAAAACGTGCACACTGGATGTCTTCATACTTGCCACCTTTTATGCTCTCTTTATCACCACTCCAAGCTGGATTATCTGCAAGATTTAGTTCTGTAACACTCTGAAAGACACAAAGGCATGGCCTGAGCTTGCTGGTGATTTTTAAACCATAATAGCATTCCTGAAGATATTTTTTCCTAATGTTTTAYTATAAGGTTCTTTTTGACAGCAGACTTGTAACTATGTTATTTCTAGTTACTGAAAGCTTTTTTTTGTTCTGTTAGCTATTTTTCAACAACAGAGAATTTTGGTATACCTATAAATACACAACTGCATGTTTGAAAAACATTTGAAAACACTTGAAGTTCTATTTCTGACTGCCACCAGGGTAAATRCTAACCTTGCAGTGTTTAGAAAGAAAAATTTACAAGTTTGTTCAATGTTAATTATACTCTTTCCTGATTTAAAGTATCAATGCCTCAAACTTTCATTTATGTGAGAAAGAATTATTATTATGTTCACAACACAGTGTATTTTCCATGTTTGCGTCTTCAGAGCAAAATCCACTAGCAAGACTTTGCTGTCCAGAATATTAAGAATTTCATGCCAAGATATCAAGTCTATGGTCATTGCTGCCACTAAGCATACACCACCATCTCCCTATCACATTTGCCCCTCTGGCACTTGAAAGCAAACATACTCTGAATACTAACATTAGTAAATTGAGTTTTCATAGCATGTTTTAACCTTTATCGTGCTCTTCAAAATTAGATACAATCTTTTTACCTTAATGCTCCTGATATGTGATGCAGCTTCCAGAGGAGCTTTATCAGATGACTTGTCCAACAAAAATTCAATGACAGCATCTTTATTATACAACCTACAATGGTAAATTTGTAGAAAAAAAAAAAATCTTTGTAACATTCTTTTTTTTGGAAAGGTAATCAAGAACTCTACATGGAAACATTCGTACCTGCCTAGTTCACAGGCTACAATGGGTCGACATAGTTTTTCTTGACTCAGAGTACAGTAGGTCCATCGTGCCACCATTTCAGCATTCTTGTCAACCTGACAGAAAGAAAATAAGACTCTGAATCTTGAAACAACTTTTCAACTTGATTTTTTTTCAAACATACATTGAAATCAAGTCTCCAAGCACCTTACCAATTCTGCTTGCCACAAAGCTATTCCATGAATTATTTAGCAAAAACTTTTTAAGGAMAGTCATGCTCAGTTTCAAAGATTCACCTCTACTGATCATTCTACCAAGCATAGTGGCTATCTCCCCAGCTCTAACTCAGCCTGCTTCCTCTTGGCCACTTCCACTTGTTCTCATCTCTCTTCCCTTTTGTTCTTCATATGTTTTCCATTACCCTCATCCTCTTCTCTGTCTTTCTCTCAATCCTGCCTCTCCTATCTGCTAGCTCTTGCGCGACTCGTGGTCAGGAACAAACACAAGTCGAGCAATACTGGGCACATGAGGATGCTACTCGAGGCTCCAGTTTGGTCCTGTAACCCTTAGGGCACACAAGGCCACAAAGCACAGATCAAAAGCTACATGAATTGCACAGCRTGGCAGTAGCGCCGCAGAGCACGGGAGGACAAAAGCGATGTTATTTATCTGCTTCACACCGGCGAGCACCAGCGTCTCCTCGTTTGCCCATGGATTTCCCCCCGGTTTTCACGCATCCAGGAAGCTCTGCCGGGGGCGAGCAGGGCCCGGCCTCAAGGTCCCAGGGCCTCCCCTGACGCCCTCCCGCGCCCGCTCCGACCAGCTCGGACCTTCTCGACCTTGCGCGGCCCCTTCACCAGCTCGTGCCGCTTGGGGATGGTGCCRCCATCGCAACCCATCGCTGCTGTTGTTGCTCCTGCTGCCGTCGCCGCGCTTCCGGCTCGAGACGACACTTCCGGCGTGCCTTGATGGCGTCACACTGTGCCATGGCAACCTCCGGGCTGGGGGCGGTGCTCGGAGCAACGCGGCGGGCGGGACGGGACGGGAGGAGGGACCATGATGGTGGCGGGAACGGGGTGGGACGTACCACGTTGCCCAGCGGGGGTCGCACCCTCCCCCGTGTCCCTGGTAGACTCCGCATTTTTAAGAGTTTTATTYATTTTTTATTTATTTTACTCCTTCATTATTTATTAATTTTCTGTGAGAAATCACCGCCAGACATGGTAGTTTGGGGCACGCAAGGTGCCGCAGCTCCCCCCGCCCTGCCGTTCCTCGTAGGCGGGGCGAGGAGGGTCCGTCGCGGCCGTGAGGGGTGTGAGGGGAGAGGTGAGAGGCGCGACGTGAGAGCCGCGTGTGGCTGCCCTTAAATWTACATAACGTGGTGACCGCAACGTGAAAATAAAACTGCACGAGGATAAAATCAACCCTTTGGGTGCCCTTGCCGAGCCAGGCAGCTGCGGCCATGAACAGGAGCGAAACTCGCTGCCCGCTTCTGATATAAAACAAAACAGGGTACAGCTTTGCCGAGGTTCACAATTTCTCATACAACTTTTAAATAAATTAAGGAGAAAATCAGCAGTAATGTGCACGTATCACCTTTCTCTGTGTTTGCCAGGCCATCATCACTGGAGCTCAGATCCAGCAGATTTCAGGATAAAATAAATGAACTATGAGGATTAGTCCCCAAAATACAGCGCCTTGCAGGAGCACTGGCTGCCTGCGCTGTTGCTACAAGTGTCAGGGGAGGAATAACGTCCTGTCTCCAGTTTGTAGAAAGAAGTTTCCCAAAGCCTCAGGATTTGACTGCAGTTAATACATATATTTTTCGTCCATTTGGAGTGCTAGGTTGAAATGTCTTTAAATGAACACCGCTGAGGTGGTTTCCTCATGGATTAACAGGGAGCCAGAACTGCTCCACGCCTGCCTTCCCTCTCTGCTCTGCTGATGGCGACGCTGCTTTGCCCAGGGCCACGTAATACCCTCATCACATTTATACATTAAACAACAGCAAAGTGGATTTATATATATAAAAAAAAAAAAATACAGAAGTGAGTACGGTCGTCTACAAACAGTTGGTGATAGCTTCACATGGCAACATGTCATAATTTATGGATCAATATGCCMCAAAACATAAAGAGAACTTAGGTACCCCAACAGAAAAAAAATAGAAAAATATATTTGATATGTGTTTTTTTTAAAGATGTTCAGATCAGATACTAAGTGAATCAGGTACTAAAACAATTGTGCTAAAATAATTGGACACAGAGAAGTAGAGGTTTCCAGGCAGGGTCTGAAGGGTGGGAAAGGAAGTACAGATTTAATCACACCGAATCTCTTCTGGGCAGAGTCTGCTCCTGTGGGGTCCTTGCCTGCTCAGAGTGCATCAATGCC
This sequence comes from Eudromia elegans, assembly GCA_003342815.1. Classification (NCBI taxonomy): domain Eukaryota; kingdom Metazoa; phylum Chordata; class Aves; order Tinamiformes; family Tinamidae; genus Eudromia; species Eudromia elegans. The sequence continues at coordinate 2,847,030 of PTEX01000028.1, read as the reverse complement.
CCAGGGAGCTGCCCAGCCCTCCATAGGTGTTCACCTCTTGGAACTGCTTTTGCTTCCTTGCTGGCAAATGCCCCCAMGATGAAAAGAAAGTCATAATAACGGAGAAATTCAAGTTTTCACCAATATTCCTAAAAAAAAAAAACAGTGAAGTTTCTTTCATTCCATCATTGCTCTGAACTGCTGTGTGTATTTAGAGAGCTCCTCAGCTTGGTTCTGCAGTTCCCTCGTTGCGGCTGCATTTGGATACTGGACTGCAGCATTTTTGGTGGCGAGAGCCAGATTCTTGAGCAGGCTGCAAAAGCGGCTGCTGCTGTGGAGAATGTCATTGCGAGCGTCTTTTTCTTGAGTTTCCTGGCACAGAGAATCCACCAACTTCTGTCCCACCATAATGATCAGTTTGCTGTGTGATATGAAGATTTCAGGGGGCTGGTTTTTGCTCAGACTATCTGTGAAGACACCAATTGCCTTGTGAAGTGCTCCAAAACACAGCCTACAGTGCTCTGAAAGAGTGATTTTCTTTGCAGAGTCGTGCTTGCTGTGAATTATATTCCTTTTTGCAGTTGGCAAAACCTAGAAAAAGGTTGAAAAACAACAACAAAAGAAGACTCAGCTTGGCAGCACGCAGTTTATTTGTTCTACCCTGTATTCATCATGTTTGAAATTCATCAATGAATTTAAATAGATAAGCTAATATGTTTTCTAAACGCTGCCTGGGTAAATTCTGTGACTCCAGGTCTAATTGCTGATGGTGCCACCCGCATCGCCTGGTACTCCAATAAAACCCTGAGTTCAAACACACCCTGGAAAAAGAGGCTTGCACTAATACAGAGTTAAAACAGTTATACTAGCTTAATATCTGCCAACAATCAAGTAGAATAAAGGTGGTACGGTCATGTTATACTAACCTGTAGCTGGACATACTCGCAGTCTTCAATGGCATTTTCATTTGGCTTGTCAGAAGAGAATTGACTGTGGTTTGGTGTTTCATTTCTTTGAAGTGAATCTACCTCTGTTCCTCTGGGCAGTGTGATTTGCTTGGCCATTTTATATTCTGTGTTCACTTCTGATTGCTTCATTTCTTGCTCCTTGTCATTCTTTCGGAAGAGAAGCTTTCCATTGGCAATGGTGATGGATACGAACCTCTTGATGTCATCTGGAATTGTGCGAGCCACCATAACAAAGCGATCAAGATCGTCTGGGTTGTTCTGAGGTTTCTTCAAAACCAACACCTCTAGCGACCAGTTACATTTGTTTAATGCTTCTCTTGTTTCTGTTAAGATTTGGAATGAGTTCGCAAGAATTTCTAGCTGTTTTTTGATTCTGGTCTGAAGGTTATTATCACTGACGTAAGAGGCATTTGCCTTTATAACTTGAGCAAAGGCCAAGAATTCTCCCATTGATACTTTTATGTGATCAACTGCTCTATGGATTTCTTCAATGTTTTTCTCTAGGTGTTCTTGTAATCTCCATTTACTACTCACAAAGATCATTAAACTTGCAACTGAGCTCGAAACACTGTGTTGCAATCCAGTCAGTGTCTCTATGGCCATCTCAAGGTCCAGTTTGATTTCCCTGCTGGGCTCTTCTGATGATGACGCAGAAGGGGACTCAACAGAAGAGCTTGAGTATGTAGAGGTGTTGCTGGTCCTGCTGTCCACACTGGAAAGAGATGCTCTGTCCTGTTCTAATTTAGCGTCTCTTGAGAGCTGTGGAGGGACAAGGTATGCTTGACCTCCAGAACTTTTGTTGATTTTTCCCATCTCCTTCCTGCACTGCAAAGTTTTTGGAATATCATAAACGTTCCCGTCATAAATCAGATTCTCTGCCTTTGGAGTCGAGAGACTTGAGGATGCATCATGGCTACCATTTGGTCGCAAAACGAGCATCTCCCGTGAAGATGGAACATCGTAATGAGGGACATCTGGAAACACTGCTTTGCTTTGGGGTGGTGGAACATCATATAACTGTGGAGTTACAACTTTGGCATCACTATTTGTCATCAGTGCCCTGTACCTGGCTGGTGGTGTATCATACAGCACCTCATTCTCCAGGGAATGGCCAAGAGGGCTTTGTTTTAATCCTTTTTTTTCTGGTGATACTGGAATATCATAAATCCATTCTGACTTGCGAGGATTTGGCAAGGTATTATAATGGCCCCAGCACTTTTTCTGAGATCCATTTTCTGACACATCAGGTTCTCTTTTAGGAGGGACATCATATAACTGCAAGAGAGCACACAGGATTTATAAGCAGTGTTTATAAAAAAAGAGAAAACACCATGCTCAGATAACTTGAATGAGTTTATATTTTTACTTGACAGAGGTTTGCTAGGATGGATACAGATCTTATTTAGTGCCATATGCTAAATGCTTGTGCACAACAGAAACATATACGCTGGAAAATGTGCGTGCAAGAATGCCTCAGGTATAAGAAAATCTGGAGTAACAATAAAAGGCACTTCGGGACAGGTCACACCTGGATGCCTCGCAAGCCTGAGCAGGAGGGAGTGCGAGGAATTACGTGAGTGTGCAGCCACGCAAAACTACTCATCAGACCGCTAACTAACACAAAAAATTAAGAAGTGGTAAAGTCAAGCTTCACAATTTGCAGATTGAGCAGGGGAGTGCAGACAGGACTGTTTCATACCATAGCAAGAATTTTACAAATTTCCCATGAATGAAGAATTATAAGAAAAATTGACTTTGGAAGCAACTATAGGCCATGTCTCCAAAAGCAAATCTGCTCCAGGCTGTTGCAGCTGGTCAGCAAAACTGTTAACAGCCCCAAAGCTGCCAAGAGTGCCAGCTCCGCTGAGCTCTTGCCTAACGTGTCAGGTCCCAGGCTGAGGGCAAAGCCAGGCCTACAGGCCCCTCTAAACCCCACGCTAGGCACGAGTGTCTTCTCCAGCCACAGGGAAGCCACAAAACTCAGCTAAGCCACAAAACCAGTGGCACCAAAGCCTGTGCAAGATGGCCAGCCCTGGGATCAAAAAGCCTCGCCTGCCAAGGAGGCCATCAAAATCTTCTTGGATCCTAAAACTGTTCAGGAAAGCTGAGATATTTGAGACTTGGCTCATCAAAGAGTTCCCATCCAGACATTTGCTTTGTCATGAAATTTTGGAGTAGCCTGTTCTCCAGTGCTGCTTCCCACACAGTGGGAAAGAGTTGGGAAGGCTGATTCCTCCCTCATGGTTGTAGCCCAGAGCCAGGGATGCTGCACTTCCCAAAGGAGGCAGCAAAGCAGATGGAGAGGGGAGCTCCTCTCTTCCCCGCTGGCCTGCTGCCCTTCTGGGGCTCTGTGACTTTGCTGCCCCGGCAATGCTTCACATCACTGTGATTCTCACCCACAAACTCACCACAGGGGAGGGTCAACATCTATGAGCAGCATCACAGTCCTAAAGAGATATTACTGTCATGTGTCCAGTGATTCTTACTTACATTGCTCCCTGGGGAGTCCTTCTGGATACTGGTCCCTGCCTTTCCTGGGCTGGATGGGATTTCATAAACCTGGTTTGGCTCTTCCCGGAAAGCCTCCATGGATCCAAAGAGCGCAGAGCCCTTCCTTCTTGTGGGTGGAGTGGCACCGCTCTAGTCCAAGGAAAAGACACAGGTTGGATTCAGTTCGTTTCAGAGCCTGTTTAAGATGCTGTGGCACCAAAGACCACAACCGTCATATGTCTTGGAGCTCCTTGTTCTCACAGCCTGGGTGGGGACGGGCACTAGGTGGTGCAAGGAAGCTGTCACCAACACTTCTGCCTTTCGGTCTGAACAGGGAGCACCCTGTTTATATAGAGTGGGCAAAACAAGACGTTTGTTGATTATTGACCTGACATTCAAAATCCCCTGGGAACTGCAGCACCAAGATCATATCATCTAACAGGTTGCTTCAAAAGGTGGATCCAAAAGGCTCTTACGCTTAATATATGGGGGTTACATGATCTAACCCCTTGCATTTTGTGGCCCAGAGGGAGGGTGGGTGATCTTTTGGGTTCCATTTGTACATGCACTAATGTCTCTTCTGTAAACATTTCAGGATATGTTATAGAAAACACTTTGATCTTCCCAGTCAACAAGGAAAAAAAATTCATTTCCTCACATGTAAACCAAGAGGCTGGTGACTCTGATTGACAGGAGGAATAATTCATCCATAAAAAGGTGCCTCATAACTGGTAAAACCAAAAGTGTTCATTGAAAATATAACCAGATTTAAATGTGAAGCAAATTCAAAAGAAA
>PTEX01000028.1:2819066-2842725 GCA_003342815.1 Eudromia elegans | reverse complement strand
CAAGCATGAGTTTCTACCAGATTTCACAGGAGATTTCAAAACAAACAGGAAAATGGTAGAATTTCCTTTGAGGTATATTCTAAGGTCTCCTGGGAGGAAGGTGCAAGGGTTGCCGGGAGGGGACTCACCCGCGTGAACAAGGACTCCCGGCGCGGCGCCGTGGGGACATCGTAAACCTCGCGTCTGATGTTGGGGGCGGAAGCCCGGCACGCTCGCGGGAGCGTGAGCAGGTGCTTAGAGGAGGGAAAAACAGCATGAGAAACCTGCAGTGAGCCCAAGACCTCTTTTAAAACTCGATTAGTTAAGTAGATCATATTCAAAACCTGTCAAATGTTCACCGAGGCTGTAGGCAAGAACTAACTTTACAAGCAAGCCTGGTATTTCTTCTTGTGATAGTAATTTTAATCCTTCTTGGTCAGCATTTCTACTTTATCTCAGGTAGGAAATGACACATACAAGTTAAAGACAGTCTGACTTATTAAGCAAGGGAGGGAAAAGATCGGAAGAAAATACAGCTTTAGATATCACCTAAGTCTTTGACTATGCAAAAGCAGAACCACCAAAAAAAGAAATAGGGGAATTTCTACTTCTGCAGTCTCGCAGAGAGCCAGTAGGTYAAACCACATATAATGGGAGCAGGAGCAGCAAGAAGGTCCAGGTAGAGATGCATTATTTTGTGCTAACATGAGATTTACTCTCTCAGAAGAAATATACATGATTACTTCAATGTACTGTCCAGCTCTCTGCCATAAACAGAGAACTTGGTATAGAAATTGCATTATCTAGGTCAGTTACAGATTAATTTTCTTTGCKTTATGCATAATTTTAAGAATTACAATCTGATCTGTAGGGCAATTAATTATGGTGCCAAGTGTTGGAAAGGGACTTTTTATTGACCCCCAAACCATTGTGAGTTTCGCTCGTGGGTTCAGCCTGGCTCTCCCCAGCCAGTTCAGAAGTGGACAGTTACAACACCAAATTKTCTACCCATGAAAACACCATTGGAGCGCAGATGTTACAGTAGATTGTTTAAAAATTGGAGATATTATTCTACAAAATATGAGCTGAAKTCACTTAATTCAGTGGAAATGTGATAGAGGAAGAGAATTATATCTGCTTGTTTCTTAATTGTGACAGCTTTTCTCTGAAGAAAGGAAATGAAAAATTAACACAAAACCCCCTTGTGCTCTACAGTATGAATTATCCTGTTTGCAACCACCAATACTAAGAGAAGCATAAAAGAGAATTTTTAYGAGATAAGGATAAAAGATAAATGATATCCTTAGCCCTAACCTGTTTTCAGAAGGGCAAGCCTTATTCAGTGAGCAATAAAAAATAAACTCACTAGATATCAGCTCTAGCTCTGAAGAGAATWAATTATTTTAAAGTACTCTCAGTCACAGTAGAGCAAGAAACTGCCCTATGTATCAAGCAACAACTAAAGAGGTGACCGTGCTTTTCTATGCGCTGAAAGCACACAGGCTCTGGGGGGGTGGTTTTGTTTCATTGCGTTCGTCAGCTCCCTTACACCCTCACGGGGCTCTGCGCAGCTGCTCAGAGAACAGCTGAGCATGCGAGCAGCTCTGCCAGCTGTCCCGTGGGATCGGCGCGGGCGCGTTGGGGCTGGCACCGCGCAGGCTCTTCGGCCTCGGCCTCGGCCGCCGCCTGCTGCTGCGTGTGCCGGGGGACCGCGCCGGTGCAGTTGTTGGCGGGGCAGCCGTGACCCGCTGCAAGGGGCAGCTCCGCCAAATCCGCGCTTCTCAACAGTAAAAGCAGGACGGGACATTCTCTTTTGGTGTTCGTTAAAGGAAACAAGGCTTGGGTATCAGAGGGCATCATTATAAGCTCATGAAATGACAAACCCCTAAAGCCCATTAACTCTTACCTTGTGCCACTCATTTGAGTAATTAGATGATGGCAACTTCAGGGCCTGATTTGCTGACATGACATGGAAAATGTGTATCAATATCACACACTATTTGTGAATGTGAATGATTCTTTAGGGTTAGGAATGAGAAGTCAGGTCATACCAAGTCCAAAATGCATTTTTTTTTCCATATGTCCCCCAATTTGAGTTTCCAAGGAAGGGAAAAAAAAAGGGGCCAGATTAGAGAACTCRGGTCAGGAAACTGTAATGCAACCCTGGTGGAATAAGGCTTGCAACTTCCCTTGTGCCTTCAGGGGCTGGTGGCTGCTCATGTCCCTTGCAAACACAGACTGGCAGGGCAACTTGCACTTGCTGTTGAGCAGTGAATGTTGAGGAGCCTCCTCCAGCGTGTCTAAAGCAGGTGGCTGTTTGTTCTATGCGAGTCTAGTGACAGCCTTGAATGGCAGAAGAGAGAGAGCAGCAGCACTCTGAGCTTGCTGAGGAGCTGGAAACAGGAAAAACTAGATCAAAGCAAGCCATCTCCACAAGGGTGGTTTGCTTATTGCAAGCCACCTTCCTGTGCAGACGATGGCAGAGACCCCACATAGGCCCAGAGGAATCCTGTGGATGCAGCTGCATATGCACAGCTCCATCAGAGGAGGAAGTTCTGTATCTTGCTAATTTAATTTTGGGAATGGGCTTGCAAATCATTTCTAGGCCCCTCCAAACAAACTGCATATTCTTTACTCACTGTCCTATTCTGCATCTGTCCTAAACTGTCAAAAAAAAGAGTGAAATATCTCCTAATAATTGTTTTAATTATAACGTTTTTTCCCTTTATTATCTGCTCATTTTCTTACCTGATTTCTTGAGCTCTGGATCCTTTCACTGAGCACCTGTGCAGCCAGGGCTGGTACCTGATAYAGCCCTTGGGCAGGCAGAGTAGAGATCTTAGCTGGTGACTTCACCCACCCGTCCATCTTYTCGTATGCAGACGATGAAGGGGCAGATTTGGGGGTGGAGGGAACCTGGTAAATGTTTTGCTGTGCAGCGGGCAGCTCAGCAGTGTCACTGCGGACAGTGGAAGGAGGTGGCAGGTCCCCCAGACAGTCAGTGAGGAGCTGGAGGCGATTAGCAGGCGCCAGGCCCTGTCTGCCATGGAGGGAACATTTCCACCACCCCTCRCTGCCGATGACATCTTGGTCCAGAACCGTCAGGATGTCTCCTCTGCGGAAGGCCAGCTCGTCTGAGCACTCTGCTTTGTTGTCATATAGAGCCTTCGCCAGCGTGTTCTGGAGAGGAAAAAACAAAATGTGGCCCTTGCATCATTTATACCAATAGAAATGTTACACTGGTTGCCAGTTGCATGTTTATTTCCACTTTGATTTCAATTTAATTCAAACCTATCAGTTTTTATACTGAACAATCTCAAGAACATTGGTTTCATAGTGTTAAGAATTTTCAGCATGGATCTTCTGTTCTGTACAGTGCAGAAATAAATAATACTGTTACATATTTCTTCATCTTTCCCTCCTGAGATTCTTGAAGAACGCTGCTAACCTTCATTATATTKACCTTATGAGAGTCCATATATGAAAGATAGGTACTTTTTCAAATAGTATTCTAAACTTTTTTGTAAGTCAAAATCACATAGGAAATGCATCACCAAACCAAAGATAAAATTCACACCTCTCTCACTACTGACTAATATGTCTGAGGACTTCAGCTGCACTTAACAAGGCTAATTGTTGCTTACCTGAAAAAAAAAAAAAGCATATTTTCCCTTAACCTTAGGACACAGGCATAGTGCCTGTGATCGATGGTGTCCTCACAAGATCTCRTTGACTTGCTGCAGGACTCAGACATACAGAGAATTCCATGTTAATGGAATCCTCTTACATGACCCATCAGCTTGGGGACAAATCTAAAGATTTGTTTGTGGGCTATAATGCCAAACCCGTTACCCTGGCAATCTTTAGTGCAGGGCAGTGCATTCAGCAGCCCATCTCCAGGCAAGCACCCCTGAAGCAGTGTCTGCTTTTCCCTCCGCAATACAGACACCACCAGTATCCGCGTGCTTGAGTCTTTAGTGCGTCTTTCAGCATCCTCATGCAGTGCTCTTATATAGTCATATTTTAGACAGGAAACCAAGGAAGAAGAGAGTAAGTGAAAAGAAAGAGAGTGCAACATCACAGAAACATCACAGAAAATCTGTGAGATAACAGATATTCATATTTCCCAGGGATCAAATGGGCTGCTTGACCACAGAGCAGCCCTGTCTGCCTTGGTTGAAGTCTATCAATTTGTGGCAATTATAAGTGTGTGGATAAACTTGTTTTATATTTAGCATATGAGGATATGCTAATCCTAAATGCAATTGCTTCATCATTACAAGATGATGGTTAATGCAAAGCAGCTGCAGAAGGTAGCTCTGTAGAAAGAACTATGGACATGGTATTTTTCAGTGCAACGTGGCATTTGCCTTTAACTTCAAATAAGGCTGACTGTTCCCCACTGGATGTATCCTAGCATTAATTTCTTATCAGAAGGGGCAAGCCATGTCCAGAGAGATAGTGCCCAAATAGGAAACACGATGCCTTGTATTTTTGTCCGGAGCATTTGCTGTAAAGCAACAGCTGGCTTGAAGTAGCAGCAGAAGAAAATCAATTTGTCAGCTCAGCTGATGAAGTGGCCTCTTGTTGGCAGCATACGCCTCCTTGTAAGGATGGCCATGAACAATGGCCTTTTTATGATGCACGGGTTTGTCCATCAGCAGCTGTCTGAGATGGACAACAACAGTCCCGTTTTCCTTATGTCACAGTGTGGTTGAAACTCTCTTCTTGCCTTGGATGTGGTGCCCACCCTCTCTGTGGACAATGGCAAATGCTCTGAGCCACCTGTGCTTAAATMGGGCCTCCAGGAATCTCATCACAGACCCTGGGGAGGGTCTGGGTTGCAATTGCAAATAATCGTAACTAAAATATAAAGAARCAGCTTTTCCTATTATTAATTGATRACACTGCTAGATTCGGCTTACAATTTGAGACCTTTTTTAATAGAGCATTGTAAAAACAACAACTACAACCAAACAAACATTAAAATCTGGTCCCTCTTGTTAGGTCTGAAGAGGATGGGCAGGTGAAGGGAGGGCCCTACCTCTATTGCAAACAGGCAACTGAACTATTAAGGGCTTCATCCAAGACCACACAGGAAACCAGTGGTAGAACCAGGAAGTCCAAATACGGAAGAACTGAGGTCCTCTCTAGTGCCTTAGACAAGACCACCCTTCCCAGCTACACCAGTAAAATAAGATGGAAATCTGGTTCACGGTGTAATTTTTAAAAAAGAACTMGTTGTCAACATTTTTCCAGCTAGTTATTTCTTCTTGAAATAGCAAACTGAACACGTCACAGAACCAAATTATTTAGTTAATTATTTAGTTAATTTCAAATCTCAGTTGTTTTAGAGCAAATACCTGGACTTTTGCTAAAATACATTTTGGTCCATCTACCTCAGTGAGAATTTATGCAAATAGTAACTCAACAGCACAGCCCAACTACAACAGGGAGGAGCTGCTCTTCCCCTCTGCACCATTCACATGTGACTGCAGCTATTCTGTCACTGAAAGCTGTGCAGACATCCAGCTGTGCGTCACTGTGTGCAGCAGCCCACAGCGAGACCCCATTTGTCTTGGAACTGATCTTAAAAGGAAGGTAGAAACACCTGAACTGCAGAATGTGTTAGTAACTTGTCGTCACCAAACCACAGGAAGGTGTCAGGTAAAGCTCTGGTAAAAACACCTCTTAAAAAAAGTATTGCTTTACGATAGGGCAAACTGGCACAAATACCCTCTATGGTAGCCCTTTTAGGATACTCTTGTAAGAAAATTTACAGAGACCTCACTGTTTATTCATTGTTTCGTTTATTCTTGTTCYTTTTTAGCCTCCCCTGTCAGTCATCTGTTGCAGCGAGATATGAGGATGAAAAAATACAAAACCAAATAAACCCAAAAAAAAACCCAAAAAACCACTGACACCAGAGGAAAAAAACCCCTAAACCCCAACTTCTTCCTTTCAACAGGCACATCTATATATATTTTCACTGCCCGCAGCCTGGCAAACATCAGGATGTCCTAAAASGAATATGAGCAATGCCATGTAACTCAAGTAACTCACCAAATTCTGCCAAATTCTGATCTCCTTCCAAAAACACAGAAGGGGAAGCATTTCCACAAGGCATAAGAAATATGGGGTTGAGCAACTTTGTATTTTGTTCTTCATCCTCCTGTGCTCCTCTATCTATAGGACTAGTAAGCTGCTCTTCTCCTCTTATTTCCTTTCTGAGTGTTGTGGTTATTTTCTCACCTGGCCTTTCCTGCATCGATAGCAAGGGGGCCTGGTGTGAAAAAGACCCGTGAGGCTTTTCCTTCCTGCAGAATTAGCACCAAAGAGCTGCAAAGAGTTTAGAAACCACTAGCAGGAGCTCCAGCAGTCCTGGGAGTCCCGGCTATGGGATCGGTTCACGTGAGCCCAGGATGCTGCAGCACCCCTTGAAGACCAACCTAGAAGGCAATCCCCGGGCAGTTCTGGGGATTAAAATGATGGGATGGTTGTGACAGGTAACAAAACAGATAGAGGATGAAGGTCTCTCCGTTATATCTATGGTTACATGGAGCGAGGTTATTTGCAGTGCAGGGTCTGGCTTGCCTAATTTGAGCCCATTAGTCACAAGTCAGGCCCTATCTACACCTCCAGCTCTCTAGGACATATGTAAAGAATCACTACGGCAGCCCCTTTCTATCATGTAAGCAGAAGCCTCTCTGACCTGCCATTAAATATAAACAAGTCCTGCATTCCCAGGATCGCAGAGACCTTATGGATGCTTGGAGGGGAGGAGGCTGCGCCTTGGGGCCAATGGGATCTGCATTTTTTCTTTACTGCCAGAGAAGCGGAAACTGCCTGTCTAACACCGTCACCCGCAGAGTGCCCTCCCGGCCAGCTGTGTGTAGCGCTTTGTTATTTTATGCAATCTCTTTAATGCGTCCTTACAATAACCAGCAGAAGTCCTAAGGCTGCATTGAGGAGATCAAAGTGGTTTTCYGCTTTGACATTTGTTGCCTCTTCCCCTTTGGCGGCCCTGGAAAGATTTTCCAAGATGGGGAACGTCCTGAAGGCAGTTTGGGGCCGGGTGAGCAGGCGCCTCGGCGCGGCGCGGGCCTCCCTCTCGCCGAGCCGGCTTGGACAGGGCCGTGACGGAGCGCAGGGCCGCCCGCCTCCTGGCGAGACCTTCTTCTCGCCCACGCTGGGACCGCGACCTCCTTTTAGCAATGCGGATGGGTTGGCTTGTGTTGAGCTGCCCGATGCGATGGCTTTCCATGTAAGACCTCTGCTAACGTGGGTTCAGTTAGCTCAGGTCTAAAGACAAATCTGGGTGGACCTGGGGCTGGGTCTCCTTTCTTGGGACTTTGGACCAGTTGACCTAATATGAGAGAGTAACTCTCCCTATAAATCTATTGCCTTCCTTCCTTCTTCCCTTCCTTCCTTCCTTCCTCTCTTTCTCCTCTTTTACCTCTTTATTTTTTGTATATCCAGCAACACCAGGTCCACTGCAAAGCATCAGCAGCCCTTGGGAGTCCCCAGAACGAAAGCTGCTCACTCATGTCTTAACAAAGAGATGGAAAGCCTTAGTTAAGAGTGATTAATGCTGATAATTGTACCTTTGCTTATGGTTCCATAAAATACAGCTCTATAATCTCTCGCATAGGGTGAGTATTCCCAGTGGACACATCTGTGTTCTATATATGTAATAAATGTTTACATGATTCAAAACAAATAAAAAAAAATTTACAACTTCCTACAGTATTCAATATTACCAGAAACTCCTGACCCCTTTCCTGTCCTGATCCTTATCCTGAGTCTATAATACTAGTAACAGAAAATAAAACCTCGTCATCGTTTCTGTATTCCCACAATGTGTATTTGGAAGCTCTGAACCACTGCTAGGTACTATTCCATCTGATCTGCAGATGTGCTAATACTTCACAGCATCTTCATTTCTAAACTAAAAAAAAATATAAAKCTGTTATTTTGTATTCTAATGCCTTTTCTTTGCTTCTTTAAAACGTATGGAAATACTCTTATGAAGAGATAGTTTTAATCTTGGGAGTTTCTGTTGCGGATGAAGCACTTTTATTGCAGGAAAATGAGACTTAAAATAGTTGAGGAGAGGGAAGAGATACCGCTGAAGGCGCTGGGCTGTGCTTGCAAGCCAGCTCCGCTGATGCAGGGGCGATACCCTTTGACATGTTTACATAACTGTTCCCAGTTAATCTCTTCACCTCGGAACAAAGCTGAAGAAATAAACATTCTCCGTTGCCCTGTTAGCTGGGAACAAGTTTCCCAGAGAAGTCCTGTTCAAACAGGAAGCCAAATTCAGTGAATTCAACTTTTGCCCAATTCCATTAATTATAGACAGAGCCGAACACATATAGAAGAACGAGGGACATATCCTACCTGCTCCGGACTTTGCGTGCAACCTCCTTCCAGCTGTGAGCTGCTGCTCCCCCACTCGTGTTACTTTTCCTGTGATTTACAGAAGCTCCCTGTAGTTTATTGTTTTGTTGGTCTGTTTTCTTTTTTCTGGTTGGASAAAAGTTCCACATCTTTTTCTATAGACATTTTCAAGAGCTGCATTTAAGCAGCAATTGAATGCCAGGGTTTGCCTTTAATTCCTATTGAAAGACTTGATTATTTTTTGGCAGATGGATCCAGGTTCCTTCAGGTTTTAAGCTTTGGAAGRTCAAATCAGGCTTTGATAAAATAAAGAACAGCGAGTTGTCAAGCTGCACGTGGAGCCGCTTAGAGGAGAACTCACATGGAAGCACCTCTAGCCAGAGACACAGGGAKGGGGATTGTAAATCAATTTTGTTGATCTTCCTCAATTCCACTTTCTTTGTAAATGGAGTTAGTCAAATTCTATCTGTACTAAACCCATCAGAAAAATCCCCCTGCTTTGAGTAACACCAGTTTTGTTCCCATTCTTCCTATTCACATACGTGCTGTTTCATGCCTGAGTTCTAAGAAAAACAAACTGCCATTTCTTCATAGGGGCAAAATACATCTGTATGCATTTCTGGGCTTGGGCTCCTCYTGCCATACCAGCCTTCTCTACCCACATGCGTCAAATTAATTGGCTTTTCTGTTTTTTCTTTTCTGAACTTTTTTAGGATATACTTTGTATTTTACCACAGAATTTATATCCAAACACAGATTTTAAAGTATAGAAAGAAAGTTCKGGTGAGTATTAATTTTCTTTCTGGCTTCTAAGCAGTACATGTTTAGCACAGAGGCTGTGATACCGGCGTCCTTGCTTGTCTTCCTCTGCTTGCACAGGCAGTTGGCGAGACTTTCCCGGAACGGGTCATGGGAGCAGAGCTGACCGGCCACGGCTCATACAGTAGCTTGTGCTTCTAAGCAAACCTTTGTCTAGATGYCCCTTCGTTCCAGAAAGTACTAATTAGCGAGCAAATTAGCAGAGAGCAGAACCAATCAATCATCAATTTTGTCTCCTGCACTTCTCCACCAGACACRAAAACGGGCTTCGCTTCCAAAATCACTGCTCCCGAATAAATAGTGCATGGCCACGTCCCTAATTACAGCCTCTAATTTGCAGTGGCTGCTGCGCCCCCGTCACCCTCGCAGCGCAGGTGCCCAGGGCGCTGTCCCCTGAGCCCGTGTTACTCGCCGTGGAGAGGCGCAGACCGCACAAACGCCACAGAAATAACTGAAGAGCTGAATAATGACTGACCYGGGAGCTGCGGAGCAGATGGTCGAGCGGGGCGGCTCCCTCTGATTCATAATGAATMAGTGGCAACGCTGCAGCTCCTTAAAGGCACCAGCTTCCCCCTGGCCCTCCTTGCCATTATTTGCACTGAGATTGTCTTTTWAAAAAGTACCATCTATTAGGGCGAAGCTCCTTTATCTGAAATTCCAGCTTTTTTTTTTAATAGGAAGAGAAGTTGATGGTTTCACCTGCCCTAATCACTAATGGGGGCAGCTGCTGGGCTGCAATGAATGAGAGCGCAGGGGAAGGGCAGAGCTCCTGCTCTGCGTCCCAGCTGCCCGAAATGAGCCATGGCACGAGCCTGGTCCACTGCCTTCCATAGCCAGAGCCTGCCCTGTACCTGCCACCAAGCCGGCTAGCGCTGGCACCCGCTGCACGGGGCCRGGGGCCGAGACAACAAACAAGCCAGGGCAGAGTCTGTGCAGCGCGTGCGGGTGCCCCTCTCCTGCCAGGGCAGCGCCGTGTTTCTAAGTTGGTGCTTTCCTCTTTTGAGCTTCGGTTCCYGTTGCAGAGAGTAAAACTCGCTGGAGCACAAAAGCTGCCCCAGCCCTGCACAGCTCCGTTTCAAATTTCCCGGTGTTTCTACATCAAAAAGTGACTCCGGTTCTTAACGCATTTGCGTCAGCTATTTCCTAGTAACTGAGGGCGAGAATGCACGTGTGGCTTCTCTTTAGGATGATGTATAAACTCAAGACCATTTCTAGTAATTTGTACTCATTAGTCCTAGGAAAATGAATAAGGCAAGAGGTATCCAAGGGCCAGCCCCTTAGATTCAGTGTATTTCTSTAGTAAAGTGTAACATTGCCTAATATTAATGGTCTATAACCTCACCCTTCTTGGGCAGCCTATTGTTCTTGATGAAGCAGTTTTCAGCTAGGCATAGGTTGTGTTTTAAAAAATCAGACCCTGTGTTCTGCTAGTGCAGGGGATCCACAGCACCCTTTGAAGAGCAATCCTGACAGATACAGATATTTAYGCTGTATAAACTTGGATTACAATTGAAGTAAACACTGCAGCTAATTGCAAGAGAAATAAAATTATCTCGTACTTACATTGACCTTCATCTTGCTGCCTTCTGCTTCCCTGTTACTCCATCCCCTGAGCGAGGTGAGCGGGTTCCCTCCCAGCCCGGTTCTTCGGATCAGGTACAAACGCTCCGGGCTCCGTCTGGCCGCCTGCGAGCGAATGTCCAGCCTCCTTCCCCATCCGCAGGGCGCCCCGCGGGAGGGCGGCTATTGGGGCCGCCCGGAGCTGATTACGCAGTGAGCCCAGCGCCGCGGTGCAATTGGCCTGCAGCTGCCCAGGCAAACGGGGGCCTGGCATGGGGACACGCACATGGCCCCGGAGCCCCTGGGAAYGCCGGCTGCATTGCAGCTACATCCCAGCATGGAAAGGGGGGGCTGGGAATATGATTTCCTTCAATTCTGAGGCATATTTGCAGCCTTTGCAACATTTTTTTTTTCCCTTTTTGCTCATTTTTTTTGTACCTAAAAGTGTTCTGGTCTTACACTTTGAAATCTTCGTGTTCAGTTCTCTAGAAAATAACACATCTCCTTTGCAGCTGTGTAAATCACTGCAAAATAATTCTCTTATTTAAAGGCACAGAACTTTAGAGGAAAGTTAAATATTAACTGTCGGTTAGAGGTTTTGTTCTTAAATTTCTCATTTTTTAAAAAATATGTTTCACACCATTTAATATTGTTGTTATCGCTGTTGCACCCTGCTCAATGTCAGCTCTGCCAYGGTGATGCTTATGCAAGTGAGCAGCCTACGCTGCTGCTTTACTTCTTAATATCTGTGCTTTTGCATGCTGTTACTGCAATTGCCCTGATGTATCCTGCCTTTTTTTCTAGCCACCATGTAGCTTCCTTCCTCTTTCTGTAGCAGCTTCAAATTAGGCACTCGCTCCCAAACCCACAACCAACAAAGCAGAAAAGGAGAGTGGCTGAAATAGAAAATGTTGAATCGAAAATGCTTTCTCAACGAAATCTGCACAACTGGACCGGGGCCAGGACCGAGCAGCTAAAGCATCTGTCCAGATGTGCTGGATGCAGAATACAGGGCACCTCTCCCGTAATGCACTGAYGGAGCGCGGCAGAAAACCCAAGAGGGGATGCGCAAGGGGACACTTACAAAATATGTAGGCTGGGTATGCCGGAAAAAGTGACAAATTTGATAAAAACATAGCGGGTACTAAGGACACAATCCTATTTTTATCTTAGCAACGGCACAGTAAATGTTGTCACAGAGAGAGAACTGTTTCCTGGGCCCATTCTGCAACTGCACTTTGGGTTACACCTGGGCATGCAGCGTTTCCTGTGCAGACTTGGCCATGGCTACGTAAACAACAACAATAAATGTGGTTTCTAGGGGTGCAATCCTTTCCAGAAACAGCTCCCCTTGCAAAAGGGGMATAGCTGGAGCCCAGCAAGACCTGCGAGGTGCTTCCTGCCATTGGAAAGYACTGATGGTTGGTGCACGGTGCTTCAAGGAGTCCAGATACTGTAAATCGCCCCACAAGTAGTGTTCATGTCCTGTGTACAGTATTCTGCTATTGCAGTGAACAGATAAACTGATGCTCGGGTAGCAGGAACCTTCTGAACCACTCCGGAATGGTTCAGTGGAAAGAAACTTGGCTTTTTCAGCTGTGACCTGCCCTGACTTTGACGGGCTGCGCTGGGGCTGTGCCGGGGCATCTCAGAGCAGCCCTGGAGATCAGCTTGCTACCATTGCATTTACTAAGCCATTGGAAAGCTGTTCAATAAACCTGAAAACACCACGGCTGGAAGCAGAAATTGTTTGCTCTGGAAGAGAGCTGAAAAACGCTTTCCATCGTTTCTGATGAATTAGCACCCAAAACTGTCCTCTTGTCTTTACATACGTAAAGTGGACACAGAAAAAACATCGACAAATGGCTCATCAAGCCGGGACCATACTTTTTTTCCCACTATATTTTGTTTCAAATGTACAGCCAGCAGTTTATTTGTAGTAAATATTGAGCTGATAATCCAAGATGAAAAGAATACRTCTATTGCGCTGCTTATTAGGCTTGCAGACAGGAGGAAAAACAAAGCACTGAATTAGGAGACAAACTTCAGTGTTTTCTGAGCTTTACAGCTTCAGGAAGCCCACATATATGTATATAAAATTATATTAGATGTGATATGAACAAATGAATAATGTCACATACACATGAAAAAATCCAACACATAAACTAGCTTCAGTCTTTCAAAACAAACCAAAACAATACTTCAAATATCCTGCTGTTTCATTTCTAATGTAGGAAAGCCCTCTATGGTGCAAATAGATCATCTGGACTGGGGCTGCTCTAAGGCTCTGGTAATACAAGCACATATCGAATGCTATTACAGCAYGGCAGTGAGACAGATGCACCATGAAGGGGCATGTTTCTCTCTTCACAAATTTGCTTATTCACAGATGTTTGCTACTTGTGAGTCTTGCTTCATTCAGAGCAAAGGAAGTATCCCAGAAAGGTATTTCCACAACAAAAAGCCACAACAAAAAGCCCCGAGGTACTTCAGGTGCATTAGCATCCTAAGGAATCCTCCTTCCACCCCAGGATTACCACACTAAACATTTCCAGGATCACCGAGCAGCATTTTGAATTAAAACCATCAGACGTACAGCAGCCTTTTTCTGTGTTTTTAATCCCGTATATTATATGCTGTACTCAAAAACCAGACGTACCTTTGCAGTCCTGCTGCTTCTACTGCTCATGTTCACGGTTGTCTTTCCCGGCGTGAAAGCTTCGCTCTCAGCAATGCGGACAGCTGCCACCCGGCAGAGCCCTCCGTTTGGCACGGGCACCGTGTCAGGAACTGTTTCTCAACAAACACGTCCGAGAGCCCTCCTCGTAGCAGCATTTAGGAAGTTGTACAGAAGAGTCTCGTGAAAGACCATTAAAAGGAAAATAAAAGAGAAAAACTCCAACAGCATCCAGCACTGAGAAGAAAATTGCCTGCAAGTGGCACTTTCCTTGATCTSTCTGTCACCAACTCGCTGTAATTAACCAGCCTGTTCCTGTATTTCCTATTTTAGAAGTGTAATGACTACGAGAATGCTGCGTACCACAGGCGGCTGCACAATGCTTGATAGAAAGAAGTGTCACAATCATGTTGATTCAAGATTTGTAAGCCAAAATGTTAACGTCTGTCAGAGCTGCTCATCATTTCAAACACCCTATTCAAGTTTTTGTTCGGCAAGGAAAGGGCTTTCCAAAATAACAGAAATCTTACATCTTACCTTTACAAAAGATGCCTTCAAGGTTTAAACACACACAAACTAGACGTGGGCTGTAAATGCTGTTGGCAGAATTACGCTTGTGAGTGGAGCGGCTGTGAGTGGAGGGTCCATCACATTGCCAGGTTTCCTCACCTGGACTAGGATCTTCCTRTCTTCCCTTTATTGCATTTAATGATTTTTTCCCCCAGGGTTTCCCAGGTTTTCCTTGGTGGAAAGATGGCATCCAGGTCCAGGAAATGAGGAAAACCTCACGTCCCRTCCCCCTGCCCTTGAGGAGGGTTTATTTCACTTGGTAGCAAACAAGACTAATTCCACAGCACCCATGTAAGAAAGGCCTTCCCTAGAGCTGTGTGCCAGCCACAAGGCTGCCACGTCAGCGTGCCAAAGAATCCCCAATGCCAAAACGATACAAACTGTAATCATGATTTATCTCCGCATTTTCTTTATTTTAGCTGTCGAGTTTCCTCACCTGCTTCCATTACAGCTTCTTTAGTGGAGCAGCAAGAGGAGCTTACATGCTGGGCAGTCACATCAGGGCTGTGGCCACACGAGGGAAGCATTTCCAAGGAGGTGGGAGCTCGTGAAGGTTACTAAGGTAGACCTAACGCGAGGTACAGAAGGCCAAAGCGATGGCGGACACGGGTGCACTGGAATTCTGGCTGCTCAGTGGAGACAGCTACGGGTTTCAAACCAGGTCCCTGTGCAAAGAACCGGCAATAATCCAGGGCAGTGGTCCAAGACCAAGGTCCAGGACGACAGCGGCAGCTTKCTTAAGCTCAGGCGTAGGCACCTCCATGAGGTACTGCCCAACCTCAGAACACAGGCAGGCCCTGCGCCCTCGTACCCTCCGCTGGGACCTGCTGCCCAACGCTGGCCTTCCCAAGGTGGAAAAATGAAAGAGACAAGACCTGAAGATGTTTCTTCGTAAAATGAAGTCTTGTCAAAATTGTAAGATTAAGACATGCCCATTGTCCAACCRGCAGCACCACGGGGGCGTCAAGGCTGCTAACTGAAGATTGCTGTTTCAGAGAAGGGTAATGGGTTTCTACCACCACTGTCTCGGCCAGAATTTCCCTGCYCTTGACAGCGTGTGCCAGGCAAGAGTTCTGTTTTGCAAGGGCTTGTATACATGTTTGCTTCCTCTTTTAAGCTGGAAGAGGAGCTGACTTCAAGCTTTGAGAAACAAAGAGTTTGAAACAAGGGAATGGCAAAGTTAGCCTCAGATTGAAAAAGTCCGGCAGGGCATAACAACAGAACATCTGAAAACCAAAGGTACAGGCTAGATACTAAGTTGATACCAAGTACAAGTATCTGCATCTCAACAGCTTGAGGAGACCGCTGTCTCCACGCTCTAAGGCTCCTCACTCTCTCAAGGGTGCTGAGGAACACACACTAGCACCAGGATAAAGCCCCAGATCCCTTCCTCCCTATCTCATGACCCCCTCTTTAGAAGCCCCCTGAACTGCCYGGGGAGGAAAGGTAGATCTTGGCTTTCTCTCTGATCGTGGCTGCTCAAAGACAGCATGGGAAGTACTTTATAAACTGCCTAAGCTATTGAACAAAGTAACTAAGTTGGCAGATCCCTTACTGCRATAAGCATCTTAATGCAACTACCTGTTTTAATTAATCACTACAAATGTCTTGCAGYTGCTACATACATTTCACTTTTCCTCACTGCAACAACAAAACTCCTTAAAATAGTATTGCTTAAAGACAGAATCTTTGTGAAGGACTGCAGAAGTGTAACTTTTTACTGTTAGCAAAATAAGTAAGATACCCCTGAAAAAGGCATCTTGACAAGAACTACTTACATCAAACCTTAGGCTTTCAGGTCTGAATTGGGACTATACCATCACATACTACCTACCTATCACAAAAGCATCAAGTCTAAGAAAAATGCTATTAACCACTAAAGAAAACCAATAACCACATACTCTTTTATTCTKAACTTGCCACACAGCTTCAGAGTGTTATAGCTTCCTTATAGCCAGGAGATAAGAGGTGAGAAGGAAACCAGCAGCCCCTTCTTGCTCCCTTTCCTCAGGTTCCTGCATCGTATGCTCTGCTAACGACTGCTGACACCTACACGTGAGGAGCAGCAAAAACAGCTTCAGGAGAGGAACTCCTCCAACCAGCAAGTCTGAGCCACAAAGACCACCTCTTAGATTCCTCCGAATCTGTGTAGCACACAGGCACGTTCCCCTTCAATCAAGCCTGTGGCCAACAGGCASACTAGGTGTGTTCTTCAAGATGCAGCTGTAGCTCCTCCTTACTGCATTTCCAGAGCACACTTTGAATGCTGCTGTTTTGTACAGCAAACTTCCCTTTTCTCTCTCATCCCAAACCAACTGCCTCCAGCCCTGACCCTGTGCCACGGGGACCTTGCACTCCAGAAACATTTTACTCCACAACAGCATTATCTCATTAGTGAGCAAATGGCAAGTTTGAAAATAGGCAATATTCACCAGCAGCAAAAAAGTTACCCACAGGCAATAACAGAATAATGATAAAAGAAAGAAAAGGCAAACAAAATAAACAAACAAACMAAAAATTCCACAATGATTCCAAACTATCAAGCTATAGGGCTTAACTCATGTCAGGTTCACATGTAACGAGGCAGATCAATCCCGCAAGCTGCAGCACCTTCCCAAAACAGATCCTTGCAATATTTAATTCCCTTACTCTTTGTCATATAGAAAGACAACTAATACATTTCTTTATATATTAAATAACTTCTTAAAAGGTAATTTTTATTTAAATACAGGCAAAATCTATATCCCCTTCAACCCTTTAAAAGACACTTCATCAGTGGTAATGGAAAGTTAGTTCAGGACTAAGAACAACCTAGTATTTGCTTGCTTTCCTACAAAAAGCAACTTTTTGCTTTGCGACTAAAGATTGATTGTGACTAAAGAAATGCTCCCACATGTGAAGCTCAAGAGCACTGTTTCACTGGGGCGGCAGCCAGAATGCTTGAAAGAACAAACATATTTAAAGCCTTGCACAGGCCAGATAATCTTTAAGTAATGGTGAATTTTCAAATTTACAGACGGTTAAGTAGACAGCATCTTAATAATCTGTAAATATGTTATCTGGAAAACTTGCACTATTAGAAAGAAGAATTATTTGAACTTTGGGGTTTTTTTTTTTTTGAAGAATATCATTCAAGTTTTACGTAACACAGTAGCTACAGAAGAAATATTCTAAATAAAATGACATTTCTAAGGTACCAAAAAAGGTATGTGCAACAATTTATTTCTCTGAAGGGGTACGATAAGTTTTTATGGCAAAATTATTCTCCTCATTTCACATAGTGCAGCAGTGYCACATAAGCTCTCTGCAGTTGCAGTGTGGATAGTCCTGGGAGCACCATGAGCTCTCTTTCAAGTCACATTTGCTGTTAAGATGAATTCAAATGAATGACAAGATTTCAAGCCRGAGCTTTAACATCAGAACTAGAAGGCCATTTTCTTTAATTCATCTAAATAACTCAGAATGGTGTTTTAAATTCTTATGGCACAAGACTGGCTCAGAATTGTATGGTCCCCTTTGCAAAGTTCAAAACAAACAAAAGACAAAACAAAACAAAACAAAAAAAACCCGGCACAAAAAAAAAAACCAACAAAAAAAGACCCTCCCTCCATCCGCCCCCCCAAAAAAGACTAAGAAGATACAGAACAGCTTTACAAAGAATGAAGGCAGCTTAAGGCTTCATTAAAGTATTTGCCAAGTTCTGCTGTTACTTTTGTAATCTATTCTTTAAACAGACTTCAGGGGGATTGCACAGATATAATGCAGAGCAAAATGGGCTCGTTCTGCCCAGTTTGAGCAAGACTTAGTCACATTATCTTTCACAGGATTTAGAGACAGGAGAACAAGTTTAATCCTTGTTGCAAGGATCATTTTATTCCCCCCTCCTCTCCCTTGAGTACAATTAAGAGATGACTTACAAAAAATAATGCCATACACACTAATAAAAAAAATTAGCGTGGGGCAAACACTTAGTCTCAGTACTCTGRTATTTCCTGCCATGTTTGACAGAACTGAAACACAGACACAGCATGGCTCTCATCTAGGCATCTGTTGGCGGTACAATCGATACAAGATGATAGAACAAGTCTGGATAATCACTGGTTTATAAAGCTGTCTTTAGTCTGTGGTTGACCTTCGGTACCAAAATCTAGCTCTGTAGTCATCGCTGCAAGTCATGAAACCAGGATTGGTAGGAGAATGCACAATACAGCGGACGATGCTGTTGTGCCCAAGAGAAAGAAGATTTCTCCGTTCAGCAGTTCTTGAATCCCAGCAGCAGAGACTTATGGTCCTTTCATCTGGGAGCAGCACATAGTCCTCTGTATGGTTGAATACAGCCTGTGTCCTGTGTACTTGTCGTCCACTCAGACCAGCTCCTGCAAAAATAATGCAAAGGTTCGCTAAAGATATACAGTAAAACATGAACCCTAATAGGATCAGTTTTAGGAAATTTTTTTAAGATCTTTTTTGCAAAGACYTCCTATAGACACCAATTGCTACAGTCTAAAGAGACTTTTCTGCGTTACAAAACGAAGTAYGCATAGAACAGTCAAATCAGTTATGCATATTGTTTTGTAGTCGTATACACAGTATACTCTAGAATTACTTAAGAGACAGAGGAAAAAGGGATTTAACTATCCCAACCGTGCAGACCAAGGCACGACTTTCACACTTTGAGTGCAGATACTTAGCCTGAAGARTAGTTTTACATTTTTCTCTTGTATGAGGCTTGTAACCATAACTACCTTGAAAGACCACTCTTAGTAGAGTATACAGGTTCTTAATATCAAAGACAAGTTTTGTTTCTTGTGTGTGTGCATGCACCACAACGTATGACCTAGCTTGGTCATACCATCACTCTACACCCTTCATTCAAAATTTGGTATTTGCGTTTCATATGTAGATATTTCTCTTGCAAGGAATATAGTACCATCCTCCTGACTGTCATTTGGCAAGGTCTTAGGGAGGTGCTGCACCCTGCTGGTTGAGACAAAACACAGCTTGTATATGTAAGTACTCAACACTGGCTGCAAAAGCTGATACGCAAGTTTTCAACATACCCTCAATCTTATCTGCTACCACTACATCTCGTACAGCTGCTGTTATGTGCAGAGCTTTTATATCTTTCTCTCCCACTSAGTGCTCTAAGCCCTGCTGAGATCAAAGCAGGAATCTAAGGGTTAAGGTATGTGTCTGAAGGCATATTCCAGTCCCCTTCAATCTGGGGGGTACTCTTTAGGTCTACTCCAGCCAGAAGTGCATTAGGCCACTTCTGATCCTTCCAGTTGAAGCTGTACCCCTTTCCTAGCTATGAATACAATGACAGAAAACAGKCACAAGCAAGAAAATCCATGATATGGTTTTGCTTTAAAAACAACTATTTCTAAAACACTTTAGGAGAAAACCTAGAGAACATGTCCTGCTGCACCAACACCTCAACTATTACAAGCTACTCATGTTCCTTTTTTTTTTTTAACTTTTTCTAATTTTAAAAGATAAGTTGCCTTTGAAAACAATGAAGTAAATCCACCTAGACTAACCTCTTCATAATTCTGGCTGATACGCAACCATCAGAAGCTTTTCTTTTAGATTCCACTTATTTTTTTAGCAGTAAAAAAMCCCTTAATTCTTCTGATAATAGCATCTCCTCATTGTTCACAATCTGAAAAAGAAGATACTTGGAAGATCACCTGCCACGTACCAGTATATTTGACTAGCGTTCGACCAGTGGATATCTCCCACAGTTTAGCTACAGAGTCTTTTCCACTTGACAAGATATACTTGGAATTTTTGGAAAAAATAGCAGAACAGACTTCAGCTCCATCATGTGCCTTCTCAAAAGTAGTGATACAGCGATTTGAAACACCATCCCACAGTTTGATGCATCCATCCTTACTTCCTGTCACATACATATTTGCACTTGCATTGTAATTCACTGAACATATAGCATCAGTATGCTGATCTTGAGGATTGCAAGACACAAAGCACTGAAAGGTATTGATATCATAAAGGCGTAAAGTAGGGTGCTGGGTACCAACAAGTATGAAGTCTCCAGAAGGATGAAAAGAGATCGAACGTAACATCTCTGCCTCCTGTTTGGCCAAAAAACAAACAAACAGACAGACACATAATGAGTATCAACAAGAAAAAATATCTGCAAGAAAATGTTCATTCTAATGACATTAAAGTGCTAAAAGTGAGTTAAATTATCCATCAACATAATTGAAAATGCTTCCTATACTATCAGAACAAGAGAACACATTAAAGTGCATCATMCTTGAGCAGCTTGCAGTGCCCACTCATTTTCAGGATGACAGAAGAGAGAGAGGAGGTTTTGTCAGCCAGTCACATAGCCCAAGCCCTGGCACCACACAATTCCAAACTCTCTTCCAAAACCAGTAGGATTGACTTAAAGCTATCAGTATTAKATCAAGTTTTGAATAACAAAAAAAGGTGTTAGATTTTTGAAGACTATAAACACAATGATATTATGCATGAACTATTAACACACGATTACCACAATGTCTGTGTCACTATGCACTCTTTCCTACCTAGCTATATTTTTTTCAAAAAATAGACATAATTCAGCCACTGATGGCTCAGCACTTGGAGATTCCAGCTTTGTTTTTTCTGAATGGGGCTATTGTATCTAACCTGTATATATTTGAAGGCTCTTTTGGCAGAAGGTTTTGAGTAGTCAAACAATTTGAGCGTGTAGTCCCTTGAACCAGATGCTAGAATCTGTTCTGTCGGATGAAAAGCTAAACACGTAACTTCATCCACATGATCATACAGAGTCCGAATAACAGGGTGATTTTCCATGTTTTGCTGCGCTGTTTCATTCATCATGACCTACAATGAAAATCCCAAAAGTTAGTCCTAGGAGGTTGAACATATTTCCAACAGGAAATGTAGATTTGGTACGTGCTTAAGCAGCATCTTCCTAACACATAATTAGGCATACAAATTTATAGTGACTGCCTTTATTATTTGAAGGCTCATGACACTGTTACCAAATAATATGCCTGTACCTTTACAAAAACTGACTTGTCCAAACTAKTATCAATAGCAGAAAACTGACACATGAAAGCATAGCATGAGGTACTGAACATTACSTTTATTCTCAACTGTCCAAATCAAAGCACTGTACCACTGTGATCATTTAGGAAAGCTGTACCATGTGGTAAAACCACAACTTTCACTCATACAGCATACTGCTGAGTGTGCTGGGAATTTGCTATATGTCTAAGAATGTCTAAGAATCTCTATGTTCACATAAGACAGCAATTATCAACAACTACTACAAATAAGTATCTAGAAGCAATTTCTGTCTCAGTTCTCTAGATTGCTGCCAGACATTACCTATTGTCCTGAAGGATGTTTCATGAGTTGCTATTACAGCATGAAACATGGCAAGACAGACATTCAGTCTAGTCCACTGCGTCAAATGTAAGGCACAGACACTACATAAAACAGGCCCACTTCAAAAATTCACCAAAAGGCTACGATTCAAGCAACACTTTACCTCAATAGGCATAGCACTTTTGGCCAACATTCTCTCTGTATCAAGTATTTTTATTGAGGCATCAGCAGATCCTGTAGCTATTAACTGTCCATCTCTGCTATATGTAGCTACACGACATGGTCCTTTATGAGACGTGACATAACAAGTTTCATATTCAGAAGCCTCAGGAGACATGGTTTGTACATCTGCATCGAATTCCAAGTCAATTCCCGTGCCTGGAGCTACTGTATCTGACCGTCCAATTGCATATTGAACAGCACTGTCATCATTCTCCATTCCTGAAAAAGAGATGTTAATGTTCTTAAAAGTATGCTAACTTTCTCCATACATGGATAGGCCAAGGCAGGATCTGTATTACGGATGTCTTTAACAGCTAGATGACTCAACTGTTAAAATAGAAGAGCCTTCCTATTCAAAGCTGAGTGAGTAGAACATGTTAATTTATACATAAGAAATGAGAGGTAATTTGTTTACACTACAGAAGAACATAATTTTGTTGATATACAACCAGCAAGTAGTATATTATACTAAATACTGATGAATACACTAATGATCCCTTTGGGAAGCCACAGACAGACACACAGCTTTTCCAGAGAAGGGAGAAACAAACCTCAACATTATTATTGCATGAGATTTAAGGTTAGAAATGGAAGCATTTAGGGTTTTCTTTGTTTTATTTTACTGTACTGAGAAAAAAATTCCATCTCAAAAACTCTCTCAGCATTCCTAAAAAAAAAAGATTACTGCTGTTCACACTCACCCTGCAGATTTAACTTTCTTTAACTTTTCAGATTTAACCTTTTAGATTTCTAGCATGCATCAGCACTGGAACCTGTAAGCCAGGACATGAGAAAGTTCAGCTATGTGCCTAACTGTGCTCATTGATCTATCATAGGCAATAGAAAAAAAAAAGTTTTCATTTCTTTTATCTAGTATTCTTGTTTCACACAGACACAAGGWTTCACATATTTATACCCTTGGAATTTAACTAGTTCAGGCAGCAGAACCAGTTCAGTTACAACGCACAGGAGACATGCTGCTATGTCTAAGCTCTTCCAAGCACTTACTTGTTTCAAGAGCAGCTCAAGTATTTTGAATATATACTATGGCATAGATGCACTCCCAGGGAGAGAGAACAGACTATAGCCTTGCTGAGGCCCTAGACTGTGAAGTTTGTTTTTGYGAGATCAGTATATAAAGACTCATAAATATAGCCTATACAAAGGTACTCCCTTTTCCATACTTTCAGTGAGAATCATATTTCCACTGTTTACAGAGAACTGGGTGGGTCAACCTATTCCCATTACATCTATAGACTCGATGATCTTGCTCACTGGCGGATATTTTTAGACAGCTGTCAGTCACCCAGGARCCTGAACAGGTAGTCTTACATGCTACAGAAGTTCAAATAGGCAGACATGGACAACATGCACTGATCTGTTTTGCTTGCACTGCATATTAAAAGAAACAGAACTGAAATGCACCTCAAACACCATGGAGGCAAAGGTTGTATCTAAACACATAAAAATGTCATAGTACCGCTMGACATGAGCTTTGCAGTCTCAGTAACAATAAAGTCTTTATTCGCACGGATTTCAACTATAGATTTAGAAACTGAACTTTAGAGGTTTTTTTCTTGCAGCTTACCTAATTTAATTAGATGCAGCAGTTGCTCAGAGGGCGCACAGACTGATTGTGGTTTTATCTCATTTATCAAACCATTTGCAATATTTATATATCCATCATATAGCAGCTGACTAATGATTAGTTTATAAAGTTGCTGACGATCTTTTAAGTTGACTTTTGTTCTATACATTGTGAGCAAGGAATGCCTTGGAGGGGCCTAGAATAAAGAAATAAACAAGAAAAAAAAATCACATACAAGAGAGTTCCATATAACAACTGCATTAAAGCACAGAATACCTCCTGCTGAACTTTGGAATATAAGGTCACAGCTATTACTGTCATATTTTAGGTAAGATTCAGTATTAAACAGAGAAATGAAAAAATGTTATAAAATGAACGAAACTTGTTGCACTTTTTTTTTTGCTGCATAAATGAACATATTGCCATTAAATGGAATGTGAACCATATTAAGGAGCAATAAAGAAAATGATCCAACGGAGGGG
>PTEX01000028.1:2716051-2818172 GCA_003342815.1 Eudromia elegans | reverse complement strand
GGCCGGGCTGCGCAGGGGCCCTCGGCGCGACCGGCTGCGGCGCTCTGCGCCCGCCGGGGCAGCGAGACCCCACGCGCCGGGGGAAACCCCGATGTCCCGCGGGCCTCCCTGAGGAGCTGCGGTGTAACAAGCGCCACGCGCGGGCGCGCTGCGCAGGCTGAGCCCGTGCCTACAGCGCAAACCCTCCCTGGCGCCCTACTCACGTCAGCCTCGAGGAAGGGCAGTCGGAGCGGCCGCGGGTCGAGCAGCGGKGATGCCATGCTGCCCATGGCCCGCGGGAGCTGTCGTCTATCACACGCCGCGGCGACCCGCCGACCTGACATCTTCTTTTTACCTATCCTGGATCACTTAGGGGAGCCGACACAGCAGAAGTTGCCTCCGCGCTTGTTCTCAGCGCTGCAGGGCCGCTTAGAGTTGCCTTCAGTCAGGTGCCTGGCGGGCTCACCCTGGGTCTGGCKGTTGCTTGCCGCTCTGCGGCCGGGGTCCTCCTCACAGCTGTGAGTAGGACCTTGCAGGCAGCTGCCTTMCGAAACAGCAGAGCCGCCCCGAGCTCCGGCGACGCTTGTCCTCGCAGAGCACACTGAGCCCACGCCGGGTCTCTTCAAAGACCCGTCTGCCTTCCGAAGCTGGAGCGCCCGGTGTCACTGCAGGTGTAGCACAGCGGTCYGCTTGTCCCCCTCACGCGTGTCCGTGGGCACTTGGCAGCACCCTGTCTGGGCGGCACTGGGCGAACACTTCACGCTTGTCCTCGAGAGCTCAGGGCACGTGGCGCCGGGTCGCTTAAGGCTGAGGCCTGATTCCTGCCTCGCTCGTCCCGCGGCTCCTCCGGGCTGGGGAGCTGCCCCCGCGGCACCTCCTCGCTGGCAGGACACAATAGCCCCGAACCCGCAGGCGCTCGGCTTCGCGCTCGGGGGCAGCGGCGCCTCTCCTTGGGGCCGTGTGCGCGCGTGGGGCGGCGAGGGGAGCGGGTCGCGCCTCGCGGGATGCRGGACTAACCTGAGCCCTTCCCCCCGCGGCGGCGGGGCGCTCTGCGGCCTCGCGGGCTCCGGGCACGGGGTGGCAGTTGCGGCGCTGCCACAGGTGGGTGGCCTGGCCCTACGCGACTTGCGTAACGGCGGAACCGGCCGAACGGAGACTTGGCGGAGGAAAGTGTGAGCGGGGCGCCGATCCACGCACTTGGAGTACGGAAGCAGCCAGCGGCGGGGGGACGCTACGTAAAATACGCATGCAACGCAAACACCGCCCTGGGGGCGGGCGGCCCGGCCCGACGCGCCGTACGCAGCGGGCTGCCGTTGCGCGTGCGCCCCGACGGCTCGCCGCGGCGAGGCGCAGCCTCCGTAACGACCGCAGCGCCCGGAGAGCCAATGGGAAGGCGGGGCGGTTGAAAAGGAGCCAATGAGCGGGTGCAGGCGGCGGGAGAGGGGCCAATGGGGAGAGGCGATAGTTTAAAGGGTATTTAAGGGAGGGCGGTTTGAATTCAAACAGTGTTAGCGGCTGGAGGGAGCTGAGGCCGCGGTAAGCGGAGTGCGGCGGGGACGGGGCTTAGGCCTGGGGGTGTTGTCGAGAGCCCCGCGCGAGGAGTCCCGGGCTCCAGCCCAGCAGGCGAGCGACGGAGGTGCTGCCTGGGAGCTGGGGACGAGCGCAGGAGAGCGGGCTCGGTCTCAGAGGCTGTTGTGCGTGGAGCTGGTTGGCGCTAAGTGTGTCTCGCCTATAGGCTAATCTATACATGCCCTTTTCCGTAGGCATCATGGACAAGAGTACTAAGGAGAACCGTTCTGGATACCATAGTCATGCTCCCAAGGTAAATAACTTACCATGCTGGTTGTGCTATTTTCTCTGATTATATGAGTCCTGTAGACCTAAAATTCTTCAGGGTGACTCCTAGTAACTGTTTTAAATAGCAGAAAGGGAAGCTTGCTTTGAAGCAGTGTTTCCTGTTCATGGGACACAACCCTCAACTCTAACTTTCAGTCTTTCTTTTGGCAAGAGTATTGCTCAAGGCCTGCTTGTCTTGATAATACAGTTAAGTCCTTTTCTAGTTAAAAATTTTTTCTTGTATCTTGCATGTAATAGTCTTTAATGGGACAGTAGGTGCATATGGACAACTTATTCCAGCTATGGTTTCTAAAGCAGATCATGTGTCAATATTGCTACTTGTATGTTCATATGGAGAATGTTAAAGATAGACCTAGCTGAATAACTTTTGCATATAGATGCACAAATACATTTTTCATAACCTAGAAATTAAGAAACTCCTTGTAAAGGCTTTAGAGTTAACATATATATTTATATATCKCTTTCAAATTAAGTTGTAAGTATATTTTTTTATTGAACCGAACCAGAAGATTAAGTAATTTAGTGGGAGTAAGAATAGACTTTTACATAGGAATCGTTAGCAGGCCAAAATCACTGTAAGAAGCTAGTTATCAATGTTTAAACTGAATTTTAGGTCAAGTAGTTTGTTACATTCCTTTCTCTCTATCTCCAACCCATATCGAAGCCTATTGAATGGGACCATAAGGTTATAGTGTGCTATTKTATAATTAAAACATCATATTTCTTTTTGAAGACTCTAAATTCCATTGGGGATGGTCCAAAACGTGTCCCTGTGCCTCAGCATTCTGCTCAGAGCCGGTTACAAAGTGGTGGAGTTCAAGCACAACGTGTTCTGTGTCCTTCAAACTTGCCCCAGCGAGTTCCTGTACAGTCACAAAAACCTGCACTGTCAAACCAAAAACTGTCAAACAATCAGACAGTGCAGCAACCTCAACCAAAAACTCTGGTGCAACCAACGGCTAGGCCTCAGGTTCCAAACAAGAACACTGAAAAACCTCARCAGGCTCCAGTACCTGGTAATTACAAAGATCTTATATCTTTTTAAAGAGTTGTGGTACTTGGGATGTTTCTCTTCTATGAAGTAAGAATTCTGAAGCTGATCTTAATATGTGAGAGTCCTGTACAGAAATATTAGACTCCACCTAGGAATGGAATTGTCATWTTCTATCTTGGATGTTACTGCACTATTCTCCTGTTGCCAGGATTGTGTTTAGAGACAATATGGGGGTTTCTTGCTCTAGAAAGACTTCCAGATACTTATTAGTCAATTGAGAATCAAAGAAATTTGGACTAATTCATCAGTCTTGTGAACCAAAGAGATTCACATGAATAATAGTGCTACATGGGTGATGGTGCGAATTTCTAAATATTCCTCTTAATTTAGAAAAGCTTTCTTTGAGTTGCATTTTGATAACTCAACTGCTGTGTTGCCTTGCAGTTTTTTAAGAACTAAATTGATACTGTACTGCTATACTTGTTCTTCCCGTGTGTTTTTGGGTGTGGCTTATGGATTTCATTCATAAATGTTTCCCCTTGTTTATACATAGCAAAGAATCCTGAAGCAGAAAGCACATCTAAACAGAAAAATGAAGAGACTACCAAAAAGAAAAGCGAAGAGACAAAAAAGTAAGTTTTTCTGTACCTAAGTGTTCTAGCTAGTAGAGAATTAGGCTGTCCTAACTTCTAGGACTAGATGCTGTGAGTAAACAAGTTAGCTGCAGTTAAGCTATAGTTAAATACTCAAGCCCCTTGATTGTTGAGAAGAGTGTTCCAACACTTCAAAGCTATAATTCTTTTTTAATGGAACTCTAGGAGAACTTACTTAAAATCCTCAAGACCTGGGATTTCCTGTAACTTAAAGAAAAGCTTTTGGTGGATAATGCCTCTTTCCATGAGAGAATGCTGATAAACACTATTCTTGTCACAACATGTAAAATTGAAAAAAGCCCCTTCGTATGTGCAACAGATTGGAATATTGATAGGGATCAATAAAACTTGATGTGGCTTGTTCTTAAACACAATTCTGATATGCAATAGTAAGTGCATGTATATTAACTATATAGAAACGTCTCTGGTTTTGTACATGCAGTCTTGACTTTTTGCAGCAAAATGTGGTTGCTGTCAGCATCTCTACGTGCAAGCTTTAGAAAGGAAGAGATTAGCTTTGGGCTTTTTCTCTGAAGTTTCAATGCATATTTTGTCCTCTTGGCAGTGTGCTTTTAAAGATGAAAATCTAGCTTGAGTCATGAAGTATTCTACTGAACAACCTGAATCCACCTGGGTACTTTGTGTGGCTTTTGATTAATTTGGTGGTATCTCTTTGCAGAAGGCAGTGGTCTCTTGATGACTTTGAAATTGGTCGACCTCTGGGGAAAGGAAAATTTGGAAACGTATACCTGGCGCGTGAAAAGCAGAGTAAATTTATTCTTGCACTGAAAGTTTTATTTAAAACACAATTGGAGGAGGCTGGAGTAGAACATCAGCTACGAAGAGAAGTTGAAATACAGTCTCATCTTAGGTAAAGTTTAGTAAAAAATCACACTGTTTGTCTAGCTTGTACCCAAAGGAAAAAAAAGTGAAATAAGTTTGTTTCTGGTAGCGTGCAATGGCYTTTTGAAGATGAGCTATTTAATAAAAACAAACAAAAACTTTTAAATTGTTAGTTAAGATTGTTGCCTTTCTTCACAAGGGTGTAAATTTTACCTTTGTCTAACTTGCTCTGAAGCAACCACAGTAATAAAATAATCTTTATTGCTATTCCCCTTGCATTTATATGGGTAACGCTGCAACTTCTCAGGAGTGTAGGCTATCTAAGAAAAATCCTGTACAGTCTCCTGTAACTGAGAATCAAGTAATACACACAAATATTTTGTTCAGAGGAATATTTATATATTCTTGCAGGCATCCCAACATTCTCAGGCTGTATGGCTACTTCCATGATGTTACAAGAGTCTATTTAATTCTGGAGTACGCGCCTCGTGGAGAAGTCTACAAAGAACTTCAGAAGCTCACCAAGTTTGATGAGCAAAGAACTGCCACTGTAGGTTGTTCTACCTTCTTGAATGCCTGTTCTTCACATTTGGAATACCTGCAGCACAGAGCTAGCTGTTAGGATGAAATTCTGTTGTTGTATGAAGCTGAGATTCCTAGACATTAATTTGCTCATGCAATTATAATATTTAGGAATAAATTGGGAAGGAAAAATTAGTGTGYAGCACTCAAATAACTGAATGTTCGGTGTCTAGTGCTTCAAGTTCTTGGTCAYTTGAGTGGATGCTCTGTTTTTAGACTTCAATAATTAATAGTAGCAATTATGTAAAATTTAATGCGATGCTGTAGCAAACTAGGGTAACAGACTTGTTCCTTTGTAAAGCTTCTGTACTTAAATTTGTTTTCTTTTTAACTACAGTACATCACAGAACTAGCAGATGCCTTATCGTACTGTCATTCAAAGAGTGTGATTCACAGGGACATCAAACCTGAAAACTTGCTACTTGGCTCAAATGGAGAATTAAAAATTGCTGACTTTGGATGGTCAGTGCACGCTCCATCTTCTAGGTAAGAATGTGATGCATACAAACCTTAGGCAGATATTTGGTGAAAACACTAGCTTGCCGACAGGTATAGCTATGGAACAGAGATAAATGTGAACTTCCAAAGTTACTGGAAAAATTCCCATCCTTAGCTTCTAAAACAAGACCACTGCAGTAAAGAACTTGGGCCCTGGGAATACTTGTGATTATTCCTCAAGGATAAGTTTGAATTGCATATAACAAAAAGGAAGTTTCTATCTTGGATATTTTATGAGATTGGAAAAAGCAGGGTGGGAGTGTGGCTGCAATGACCTTTTGCTTGTTTAAAGAAGCAGTTACTGCTGGTATTTACTTATCTGATATTATAGTGGTGCTGCATCCAGGGTAGACTGCGTAGAACTACAAGCAGCTGCCAGCATTGGCTTCTCTGTGGCTCCTATAATAGATCTTAATTGGCATAAATAAAAAATGATGACAAACTGAAACATGCATTCTTCAGGAGAACAACTCTGTGTGGGACCCTTGACTACCTGCCTCCTGAAATGATTGAGGGAAGAACACATGATGAAAAGGTGGATATTTGGAGCTTGGGGGTGCTATGCTATGAGTTCCTAGTAGGGAAACCACCTTTTGAAGCAAACACCTACCAGGAAACCTACAGAGCTATTTCCAAGGTATGTGCCATCACTTACTAGAACTAGCTGAATTTTGTGGCTCTTCATATTAAGTTTAATAAGTGGTTATTTAACAAGAACTGCAGCAAAGCCAATGACATGCTGACAAAAAATCCTCAATATTGTCCCTGGTTGTTCTGTGGAATGACTGTAAAAGACATCAAGCTGTACTGTTTGACTTCCTTGGCTCCACCTTGTTTCTACTTGTATTGGAACTGCTATCTCTTTCCTAAAACATTCTACAAGGAGAAGATTATCTACTTAGTTCATCTTCTAAAATGCAGCTGAGCTGCTGTTAAAATGCCAGCTTTAATTTTCCTGTTCCATACTGCACAAAGGCTCAAGAAACACAAGACTAGTTTAAAAATCCAAAAAAAGCTTTTCTGGTGCTTCTATAAGTTAAGCATTCTTAAGATAACTGCCAAAGTTACCTTACCTCAATAAGTTTAAGGTGTATAGTCCCAAAGACTGACTTTTTTTAATCTTTCTGGCCATTGTGGAATGATAYAGTCATTCAGTTCTCTAGTCACTGCCCAAGAAGTTTTGTATCTTTAGTGTCATTTTCTTTTCTTAGGTGGAATTCAAATTTCCTCCGTTTGTAACAGAAGGTGCAAGAGACTTAATTTCAAAGCTTCTAAAGCATAACCCATTCCATCGGATGCCCCTGAAAGATGTGCTTGTTCATCCCTGGCTTACAGCAAACTCTACAAAGATTSCTAACAGCAGGAAGAGTGATGTTGCTTCTGCAACCAGAACATAGTCTTAACRGGGATAAGTATATTGGATCAACGAGAGAGGTCTTGTAATGTGTCTACTGTAATGCTTACAAGGGATAGAACTGGCCTTGGAATCCAAGGCTGGTTGAAGAACACAAATCTTTGAGCTGGTTGCCATTTTAAACTCAAATAGCAATGTAAAATAGTTTGACTTTTTAGCTGGAGGTTGTGGAATAATATACTTGAAATACAATTACATGTGGGCCAGGTATGCTGATAAAGGGTAAAGCTAAATATTAAGCGGGTGAAGGCCCTTATGATGTGATCTGTCTCTATTATTGGTTCCAATAGTAAGAGGCAGTTGTGGTTCTAGCTCACTGACTAGTGCAATAACAAATCCCAGAGATACTCTTAGCAGCAGGTATCACAACTGTGGTATAATTGGAAACTGTGGGAGCAGAGTGCATTTCTTAAGTGTCCTAAAATGATGTGTGTGTTTGTCTCTATGAATCCTGTCTTATATGTGAGTACTCAACTCCTTAAATAAAGACTTATTATATACTGTCACWAGTATTTTAAGTTACTAGTGTATTTGCATCATTAGCTCACCTGCTTGCTTCTGTGTGCTTTACCCTCAGCCTGCATCCCCTCCAAGCCTCATCTCTGATCACTAAGTAACAGTCTGTCCTACCTAGATATGTGGTGAGATGTAATAACGGGAATAGGTCAAGGGAACTGCTGCAACCCTTGCTATGTACCTCRCTCTTTTTTTCTGTTAGTTATGAAGTTATTCAAGGCCCACAGCAACCAGCTAAGGTTTAGAAGCCCTTTAAAGAAAAAGGTTGGGAAAACATTGTTATCAAACAATAGTTTATAGGGCTAGAACTAATAGAACTAACTGAATCTGTTGGAAGGCTCTTGGCCTCATTGGGTTTGAAAAGCTGTTAGGCAGAGTCTAGCCCTCTCCTGAGAAGACAGGAATTGTTATRCTGCTCAGGGCCAGTGCTGCAAGTAAAGCCTAGCTGGCAGAGAATAGCCCCAGGCTKCTTGATTTATTCTTCAAGGGGGCTAGAGAGGGGAAGCTGCTGCTTAATCCTCAAACAAGCAAGCATGTCAAGTGTTGCCCCCTCTTATCCAAAATAGTACTAATTAAATGGAGAAGAAAAACAACATTGAAGAGAGACTGGTTTAAAGGTGAYTTGTTTGTAAGTTCTTGCATAGTATCCCATTGCCCTTCCTTACAGGTGACAATTTAAGATACAAAACATGCAAATAAAATTTTCTAATAAAACACTTCAAGTAAACATAGTGTAAGAAAGCCATTTATTGTATTTTCATAAGCTGTTTAAGATCTTTTCTACTATTTTACAAATAATTTTTAAAAAGTGGTCCTTTACAGTTGAAGATTCTGCACTTCAAAATATATTTTCAAATTTAATTTAAAATATACTTTTCAAAAAAGTTTATCTAAAACACAGCCAGAAATTTATACACCCCAMTTTAGTTACAGGTATGCTGTAGTCTGATGATAATCTAAATGAAATTCACTTTCTTTACTGCAAAGGAAAAAAAAACCCTCAAAGGAAATGCATCTAGGAATTGCTAAAAGTTACCACTGTTGTTATGTGTGCTTTACAGAAAGTTAYTTCTGGAAAAAGTGAGGTTTTGGTTTTTAAAAACAGTGTTAGTAATAAACATGCTTGGTAATTTCTAACACTCACATAAGGAAAACATGGCTGCATCTAATTATTCTAGAATTTATTTTTTATCCTTTATCTGTATGTGCCCTAAGGCACAGAGAGAAGATTGAAGGCATAAAGAGAAAAGAACAGGAAGTTTCTGGGAACAAAAATGAAAAAGCAAAGTAGAATTCACTCTTGAGGAAGAACTGACAGCTCAACTGAAGGTTAAAACCCCTTCTGCATAATCTAGAAATTGTTGTGTCACAAAATACTACAGAATTTTGTTGCATACTATTACAACACGGTAACCCTTCAACAACTCTATATGGACACACTGCTACTTTTACCTAGGAGCACCCTGTTATCAGCAGAGAGCAAAAATCTTCCCTCCAAGTGACAGACCTTAAGTCTTGCAGCTCAATCAAGGCTAAAAGATAGCTTTCCTGACAGGCAAGCTGACTGCAAAAAACTTTCTCTCAAGGAACAAACAGYTCAAATTATGGACAGGCTCAGACAGCAGCAAGGTGACCACTAGCACTATGGAGAGGCTGTCAACTTTAGCAACTGTAATGCAAAGCAGGYGCTAAAGGGGGTAATTCCTGTTTGTTTTTGAAATCAAGCTATTTAAAGCTAAATTGACAGTTACTCCTCTTGTATACACTGGCACCCAAAACAGCAAGCCAAACAGCTGTGTGCAAGGTAAGATCTGTCAAAGGGAAAAAACAATTTACTGTTCCAGGGAGGCAGATCAGCCTGCAACACTGAATCTCAGATGGCTCCTGTCCTGCTCCTAAGGCTGGTACTTTGAAYGACTTTTTAAGCTATACAATGTATCTGTATCTCTGGATATGTTATACATGGCTACTTTTACACTGTACACTGGCTGCTAGCCTGTATTCTTGCTTCCTGCTGAATTGTGTCTGTCATAAGATACTGAAGTCTCATCTGGGCCAGCAGCAGTGCCCAACTAGGATGAAGGCAGGGTTCCCRTAGCAGCTTCCAGAGGATAGAGAGGAAGGAAACGAGATGTCTCTTCACTTTTAGCCCTTTGTCATATAGACAAAAACTCTAGTTAACCAAGCAGTAGCACTGAAGAGAGGTCCAAGGAGAAATAAAGTTATGACTTGTCTTCTTAGAGCACAAACTAAGCTTGTTTGCTTGTGATCCTAAGGATTTGTGGAGCTTCAAGCCTGTCCATGGTCTAGATTGGTTTTGAACAGAAGAGCAGTTAGGAGGCAGCTTAACACTAGGGCTGAGCTTATTTAATAACTTGCTAATAGCAGAAAGAAATGAAGAGGCAAATGGATAGGTAAAAAAGAACAGAGCTGGAGCGAGGCACAGATCCAGAAAATTGATAAATCTGGCTCAAGTCATCTTGCAGAAGCACAGCCCCAAGTGTGCAAGTCATATTTACTAGACAATGTGGAACAGACTATCCAGTTTTGGGATCTAATCCTTAGGTCAGCTGAAAAATGATATTGATATGAGAATACATTTATATACAATGACACTTAGAGGAATACTATCTAAATGTGAAAATGAAAAGTATCTTTAACTAGTACATTGAGTGCACTGGCAGACAACAGCACAAGAATTGCCCTTGATAAGCTCTGAATTGTAATGTCTGGACTTCAGGGGCAGGTCTGAGTTTCAGCCACGGGAGCAGAAAGCTGCCATGGTTTGTTTTCACATGAAAATGTGTTCCCAGTACAAAGTCAGATCTCAGCACGTTAAAGCCCACAGATACCTTGCCCCAACTTGATCTTTGGAATATTTTCACACAGGAGGTAATTCTGGTTACATTGATTTCAACAGACTCAGGACTTTCTCTGAGCCAATGCATAAACATACTAAAAGAAAAAAGAAAATCTTCARTAAGACCAGTTACTAGGTTATAAAGAAAGCACATTTTCAAACAACAAAACCTTAAAATATGAAAGCACCACAAATAAGCTACAGTTTCAGAGCACTGCATCATCTTTTCTGGCAAAAACAGATCACTATGCAGAATAAAGCACATGYATATCCCATTTTTAGTTAGTTAGGCATATGTGTTAATATTGTAAGAATGGGGTGTAGCATGTGCCTTTTATAACAAAAGAAATACCTATATACAATTTTGGATCCTAACATTTGCATTTATCCAAACAACTATTTATATAGTAGGAAACTATTCCACAGGACTATCAAGGAGAAACTTAATMTTATTTTAATTCCTGACTATACAATAATAAACAAGTGCTAAACTGTAGCAACTGTGTTTCAACAAGATAAGGCCCAAAAATCTAGATTACAAAGACACAGAACTGCATGTTCTAAAGAGACTGCTTATTGTCAAGCATTTATATTATCTCCTGCAGGGAACACTTGATATTTTTAACAGATTTTTTTCTAATGAAGTGGGAAAGGGGAAGGAAGGACAGCACTTCTCATAGTTTCAGATCTACCTGAAAGAATAAGTAAGAAATCCAAGAGCAGTTCAGGATTAACATGATCCAAGTAAATTTTCTAAAGTCCGACAACATGAAAAGCTACATGGATATACAGCATTTAAAAATAAGCAAAAACCAAACAGTGGGAAATCATCATGGCTTTGGGGCTGGAGGTTTGAAGAAACCAGTCTTCCGGAAGTATCGCACAATAAATGGCACAGAAACCACAGTAATGCTGATCCGTACCGGAGCAAACAGCTTGTGCACAGCGTATGCCAGCACAAAAGTGCTTGTTCCAGCAGCCATTCGGGATTGCAACGACGATTCGCTGAAACCAAGTTTGAAGAGAATTGCAGTCATATCCACTCCGCTGTAGAAGAAGAAAACAAGACTTTCAGTTTATTTTTAAATTAGACGCTAAAGAAAATGAATTATTATTATATGTTATTTGTACTGGGAATTTAACAACTATCCTTTCAGTTCTGGAAATTCAGTTGGACTGAATCTAAGTGCTAAATACATATGGAATAAATCC
Organism: Eudromia elegans; assembly: GCA_003342815.1. Lineage (NCBI taxonomy): Eukaryota > Metazoa > Chordata > Aves > Tinamiformes > Tinamidae > Eudromia > Eudromia elegans. Next base: position 2,806,764 of record PTEX01000028.1, on the reverse strand, counting down.
AAGAAATTAATTCATCACTAACCACCTAAGTTGCTTTTGTAAGAATAATATATCAAATACTTTCAGAAGAGCATTTTTTCTTCAACAAAGTCCCTAATAAATCAAGTTTCTTTATTTTGCTACTGTTTACAGTACATGCCTGCAGAATAATCATGCTCAGCTTCCTCAAACAAACAAAAAATATTCCTCTACTTTGAGATTTAAAGCTTAGAAAACTGTGAATATATGTTAGAAATTCAATTTTTCAATATTTAAAATAAAATCCAGTCTTGTACCTTAATCGAACTTATCRAGATCTTTAACTTATGTAGTTAAACATACTAGATCCAAACCAAGATACCTGCTGCAAAGCTTAGAGTTTTCTACCAGAAGATTACAACRATGTTTGAGTGCCAAGTATCCTATTTAAAATCTAGTAAACAAAGTAAGTATTATGATTGTTAAATAATTGTCATGTAGCGAGTCCATAAACATTTTCACTGTCTAAAGACACAGCACTTTTCATCCTAGTCCCCATGTTCAGTGTAATTTTCCTAAAGAAGTTATTGCTGCATTTGTCTTTGCCTTCACTCTCYAGTGCAATATGTTGTAACTGGGATTTAAATAGCACCTGAAGGAAAGAGTTTTCTTTGCCACCRTGAGCCCTGATGTGTAAATGGCAGAAATCAAGTGTTTGCGTATTCCTACTAAAGTCAAGAGACAGGCTGAAACATAGTTTCTCAAAACATTCTCTGCCCCTGTCTCAATAAAAATATTTTGAGCTCAAAAGGCATTTCTACAACTAATAGAATTCTACCAGAAGTTACGTAAACAGTTTCCCATTAGTGTCCTATAAGGTTATCTGGCATTTTCCTTTGTTTTTATGTCTGTTGCTTCTGTAGTCTGAACTGAGTTCACACCCAGAAAGATAAGTTCATCTTTAAGGTCCAGCAGGTTCATATAGCTCTATCTCTATAGGCCATACTGCTGTTTGATAGCAAAAGTGATCTCCACAGAACAAGAAAAAATTCTCTCATGGGCTCATACTCTGGTATTCTGTTCTTCCTCACCCTGCTCCTGGGCAATGAAGCTATGTGGAAGGACAAAGTGCTTCTATCTTTACTCATGCCTGATTTGAGATTAAATCTGTTTCTACTTATCAAAAGCTCAACACTCAGAATCCGAAAGATTTCTGTTCACAGGCCAAACAGGCACAGAGTCCATCTCTCCTCCTAGAAGTATGCTCAATGGTGAGAATTAGCTAAAYGGACATCTAAAGGCAACACACAGCAATACAAACTGTACCTTGACACAGCCAGGTAGAAGATTCCTAGAGATACTAATGAAATTCCAACATGGAACGAAACTCCTACAGCACCATATTCCTTGAAAACTTGTTTGAGCTGTTGGGATTTGTTCGGTTTCCTGTTTTCACCACCGGGATCTGTGGCTGCCTTTTCAGGGYGTCCAATTGCATCCTAAAAGAAAAAAACAACGTGAAGTATTTAGGAGTATTCAGCCTTGTATTGTAATCCAGTGCTGTGATCCACGTCGAAGGGATGAGCAGTGCTTGGTGCAAGTCCTTACACAACCCACATTTCACCATTATCATGGTCCCAGTCCTGTGCCTGACCCAATGGGTGCCATGGCCCACCCACACAGTCCTTAAAACACGGAATTGAGATGACAAAGGAATTTTTAGTTGCACTTGCTCAGTTTTTCACAGCATATTCTCAAAATGTGGCTTCTCATTCAAGGGACAGGCAATTTACAGCACCGCAAGCCTACACGGTATCCCACAGATGCGCACTTGCTAATAACTTACTGACAGAAGGGGTGCTACACTCCACTTCCTACAAACCACACYCTGGGGATCAACTAGCAACAGGGAGAGCAGCTGTATTACAGAGAAAGAGGAGAGAACAGGAGCTAAAATAGGTGATTCTGCATCCYTTAAACGACCAAGTTATTGAACAGAACCTGCAGCCTAAACCAAACAGTTTTCCCTGCATCTTCTACAAAAGGCCGTCCTGACAACCCAGGGCTCAGTCAGGAACCTTTGTTTATTTAACAGCATTTTGTTGTTGTTGTTTTGTAATTTGGGTGATGTTTGAATAGTATTTTAAAATTTAACAGCTTCCAGTGACTTTTTCATTCAAATAATAAGGATTGTGGACAGAAGCCAAACACGAGGAGCTCCTCCGGAGAGCTCGCGACCCCCCGCACGCGCTCCCCTACCTTGGCGGCGCTGCCGGCCGAGCGGCGCGGAGCTCCGAGGGGCCCGGGGCGGGCGGCGGGAGGGGAGCCCCGCGCCACGGAGGGCGRCAGCGCGGCCAGCGCCGCCAGGCGCGACGGGCCCGGCCGCAACAGCCGCCACATCGCGACGAGGCGGCAGAGCCCGGCCGGGCAGACCCGACCAACCGAGCGCCGGCCACGCCCACGGCCGCGGCGCCGCCCGCCCCTTTAAAGGCGCAGCGCGCGGGGCGCCTTTGAGAGGGCGCTGGTTCTTTAAGGAGAAGGAGGCGCTGCCGTCGCTGCCCTGAGGGGGGCGTTGCCGCCATGATGGTGGTTGGGCGTGAAGGCCGAAAAGTGCAAATCTGAAGTTAGTAAAAAGACATTAGCTGCTTTTTGCTCAAAACGCAGCCCCAAAACTGCTTCCCCCCAGATACGCAGGTGACTCTCTGTGATATGGACAGCAGCCGCCTGCCCCTGCACTCTGTGCTATCCACCTCTTGTCACCTGCGGTGGTAGCCGAGTCCCGTTGGTGGCTTCCCGCAGGCTGTTACCACCCTTGAGGCATTCCCAGGATAGCTGAGATCTAAGCCATAAGCTTGGAAGCGCAGGTAGTCCTAGGAGTGCGGCTGAGAGGCATCTTGTCCGATGAAAAGCCCAAGAGGCAGCTAGTGAGCCCCAAACCCACCCGAAATGTGCGGGGCCTGTGGGACAGCAGGASCTTTTCAGCCTTCCTTTGGTCYAAGGAACGGCCCCTTCAACTTATATTTATATCTTTCCAAATGGTGGATACCRTAAGAGGATTTGAYGCTATATGCAGCACAGTGGATGCAATAGAAACTGAATGTGAAGAAACCTGCTTTTTGATAAGATAAACTGAACAAATCGTTGCTCCAGAATCGCTGTGTGCTGAAGTATTTATAGATCCACGGATTCTATTTGGTGCTTCTGGACAAGCCAACCCTGTGGCAAGCCGTGACTCCATTGAGATGATATAGGAATGCATTATCTAAAACCCACCACTGTACATTTACTATACATCTTGTCTTCTGCTTGTTCCCTCACCTGCTGCCATGTAGATTTACTGTAATTTTCCTTTTATATTTTTCCAGCAGCCAGAGCGTTGCTCTGGTTTTGTGTTATTCCTGATACTGTTACATCACTGCTGCTTATCATCCGTAGGAGTAGAGAGTCAGTCAAATACAACGTGATCAGAAAATGTGGTTGGGGTTCAGTGGCAAGGCTTTCTCCATAATGACTCTTCTCAGAACTTGTCTCAGCATTTTTGTCATGCTTTTATCACAAAATTTATTGTTAAGTGACATAGGAATATCTAAGCAAGATATCTGTATTAAAACACAGATGTTACATAACGCTTTTCCTCACATGATTGACTTTATAAGTCAAATTCTTTGTCACCATTAAAGTGCTGTARGAGCAATGACTAAACTAAAGTATTCTATGTCCTGCAGTTGCTAAAGCTAGAAATACATGCTCCTTTTCAAATCAGTTTGTTGCCTGCAAGGAATGGAGCTAAGTAATGCTATTCCTACTCTTACAACCTTTCAATTAGCTTGTTCAGAAGTTCGCTTATAAGAATTAACATAATTAGTAATCCATTACCAGCTTATTTGTAATAATGTCTCAGGCTACAATTATGGTTTGAGGATAAAGAAATCTTATAAGTGTTTAAAAAAGTTTTATACATTGCACAAGAGCAAATTCACATTTTACAGACATTTTGCTCTACAAATAACTCTGAGATCACGAGTGTGAGAGTTCCAAAATACATTGCCCTCTAATGGACATCTGAGAATTAGTACCAATATATGAGTGAGAGGCAATTGCTTATGCATGATGGAAGCTGTAACATTTAATATTATTGCAAATGTAGAAATGCTCTGTRCCATAAATATAATGAGAAATTTGGGACCTGATCATGAATCTCATTCAGAAAAGAAGCCAAGATGATTTTTAATATATTATAATAAACTAAGGGCATGGCATGTGAAATATTAAGTGACTCARTTCTTTAATACATTGACTTTTTCATATTATGTTCTGAAGTTGCTCAGATTACGAAGATGAGGTAATATAGGTAGTTGATAGGAAGAACAGAAATTTAAATATCAGGAAAGCCAAAAGAAGACAGATCGGGTATTTTTGTTTATGAGAAATGGTTTTGGAGTGAGATAACTTTCCAAATAGAAAAACAAAGAATTTAGATGTTAATATAGCACCTTGGAAGACTTTGATAGCAGGAATAGGGGGTATACTGAAGAAGAATTAGGAAGCGGGGAAGACACCAGCATGCTTTTGTAGCAAATGGAGAGATTTACCTATTAAATAGGCTGAACAGGAATGAGCATGCATTTGGTGAGCAGAGACTGTTTCATTTGAGCAGCGAGGTCCCTCTTTTGCTCGTGTCCTTTCAAGATATTTGTGCTTTAGTTGATGCACTAGGTCAGCAGCATCAGTCCCGTTCTCCACAAGAGCCCTGTCCAGTAATCCTCTGATGAGATCTTTTCCATTTGGATGGTGTGATGTGTAGTCATTTGGATGCRTACGGGTGAAAATCACATTTGTGGCTCCTGCTGGGTATGAGATTGATAAGCCCAGCACTGGGAGCAGGTTATTTGTTCCCAGCACAGATAAATACTGCACAAGCAACTTCCTGGYGTCCACTAATGTGTAGAGGGTAACTCATCCTTCATGTCCAAACATCTCTTGGCCTTTTTGCTCCTTCTCTGTGTGATAATGCTGTCCTAAAGACACACAAAACTTACTTTACAGAAGCCACGTACTGGTCTCACCTTCAGCTGTTATTAACCTGGGTTTCATTTGAAGCACCAATAGGTGCTGCATCCAGCACTAGTTCCCTGAGACCTGTCATCACACACCACTCACCATTTGGGAAACAGACTTTTCCATTTACTTTCTGGCACCTTTTGTGTTTTTCAGTGAAGTTTCTGCTGCTGACCCTGTGTAGAAGGTACCATCTTCTGCTGCCAGCTGGAGGTTTACTTTGCAGTGAAGTGCAAATAATCCTGCAGCTGTAGTTTGGCATTTGGGCAAGATTTCGGCAGGCTATTTGAATTATCATGCCGCTCAATCCACTCATCTGAAAAGAGGCAACTATAGTGACTCATAGGCCTGGAAAAGAGCCACCAAACTTTTAAAGTGATTCAAGTCAGCCAGTCCTGCAAAAGTGCTGTGTCTTGCACTGGGATATTCTCAGAAATTGATAAAAAGATCGAGTGAAAATTTCAAATGTCTGTTGATATTACAGTGGTAGGCTTTTTCTACTGATTGTAACTTAATGAAAATTTAGGAAAAACAGGCCAAATACATGTTTTGTGATTATTTTTATAAGTGTTCAGCAATTTCAAGTTGTTTCACAAATACAAAAATCCTCTTCCTTGTAATACATAAAAGCTGTGTAAGTGGTTGATAACATCCTTTTGTTGCAACCTGTGACTCAGATCCTCAAGTGCAAATTTCTTGCCCTTTGCTCCTTACTAATATTGCTGTAAAGCAATTGTCAGCTTAGATAGATGAAGCAAGTAGCAGCCAAGGCCAGATTCCCTCATTTCTAAATCTCCATGCATAATAGCATAGCGGGATTCTGGCCAAACAACTCCCTGCAATGCAATATTGAAACTGTAAAGTACTTGGAAGAGGCTCATATGACTCGCTAAATGCAGTCATTAGCCCCTCTCTGTTCCTGGAAACTGTTCCCAGTCCATAATGCTGCTGCCTTGGGACACATCTTTTCCAAGGGACTGACACAACCAGCCTGGACTCTATTATGGGCCTTGTAGCTTCTGAATAGACAGCTTTAGTTTGCTGAAGAGGTTCTCATGTGGCTGCCTGTAAGGCAAGAACCTTCATCGAGCTTCCTCAAAGGAACAGTTGCAAGGAGCAATGCCTCTGTCTCCTGTTGGTTCTGCAGAACCAGCTCTAAGGAGCAGAACGACATCCAGGCCCTTGGTGGAAGGGTGGACCTCTGTGCTTGTGCTTGGACCATGTCYATTCTTGCTTCAGCAGAGCTGCATCGATGAATTCCCTGAGGGAAATGAACATCGATAAACCTCCTGAGGGAGGGGAGGGGAAGGGGAAGGGGAAAGGGAAAAGGAAAAGGAAGGGGATGAGAAGAGCCTCTTTGCCTCACAGCATGTGATCACTCAGCTACTGGTCTTGCTCTTCGTGGGACACCAGGTAGCTGGCACAAACCTCCATCTATCATGAGTAAACACGAGTGAACGCAGATATTCTGCCCATGCGAGTGAAGTCCTGTAGCACATTTGGCAGCTGTTGCTTGAGAGCAGGCACTGCAGGATCATGTTTGGGGCTAGAGGCCAACAATAAAGGCTTCCTTAGGTTAATTATTTGCCACAGTAAGAGGCAGAATGGGTGAGAGTTGCTTTTCTAATGGATTTCTCCCGTYAGGCACCTGCTTTACAAAGTTCAGTCAATGGATGGCACTGCTGGCTTTTCACAGCAGAGCTAGGTGTAGGCACTGCCTTATGCAATGCACTTGGGAGTCATTGCTCAATTGATCCCATGTCTGAAACCTTGCTATTCCAAAATATTAACTTTAGTAGTAGTGAGGCAGCCAGCTGAAGGAGAGAGCAGAGAGGGGATAGGTGCCATGGGCCATTGAGGAACCCTGTTAGTAATTCTCATTAGAAAAAGGTTTGCCCTGCCACATTTTGGGGAGGAGACAGAAAACAGATTGAGATTGCTTTTATTGAGGCATATTTTCCTGATAAGAGCTCAACCTGCTTGGGCTCTGAGATAACCAGAGGTCACGTAACTGTTCTGCTCAGGACTRTGCCTGAGCTAATGAGCTCTGCTGAGAAAAACCTGTATTATTTCAGGCCTGATGCCATTGCCATGCTAATGTGGTTACTTGGCTTCTAATATAACTTGGAGCAGCTACTGAACGTGATCATGTCTTCTGTGAATAYGGACAGATACCAGCTAAACTGTTGACAATTTTTTATTGCTAAGGAAGTTGTTTTTGTTTTTGTTTTCCGTCCTTTGGGTCTACATCCAGTTGCTAAAATCCACTTTCAAGAACTGCTATTAAAAATCTGCTACAGGAGCAAATTTGGAGGAAGGAGAGCTCAGAAGGCATGCTGTGCATGAGGGAAAGAGAGAACAAAACCATCTTTGGTGTTGCAAAATCCAGCTTTGCCTGTGTTTTTCAGAAACCTTCATCTGTCTCTGACAATACTGCAGGCAAAAGAATTGTACAGAGAAAAAACATGAGCAAAATTTTGCCCTTGTAAAGTGTACATAGTCCCCAGTAAGGGGAAGCCAGGGGAAGCAGGATCCCATCTATATTGCTTTCTGCATTTCTCCCTTCAGGCTCCCTTTTTTCCTGTGTGTGTACTGGCAAACAGTCACCTGCTAAAACCCAGATTGTTTCCTCCATGGATTTCCAGAAAAAGATGTTATTTTAAAAATATCTAATACTTCATAGTGTCTGCTACAAACTTCAGTGTGTTAAGCATTTCTATTCTGTCCTAACCCATGAAGCAAATAAACAGCATTGATGTTTATCAGTTGCTGGTAATGGTCATGTGAATTCAGCTTTTAGATGCAGCCCCTGGGATTTGAAAAAGTCGGTGGATAATGTTTGAACCCACAAACATTGTGCATGTGGTTGTAAACACCGTTTCCATGGGAATAGCATTAAAAGCTCTGATGACACGATGATGCATAGATGTGTGTAATTCTGCTTTTCTTAGGGGTGAAATACTTATAAGTACTTATGATTGGCAAATACTTTGCAGAGGGAAATTACATGAACATTTGTAACTCTGTTTTGTCTTTATGCGCAGATGCACTGTACTGAAGAACACATTAGTCTTTCCTAAGCCTGTTATTARTATTAGAATTTAACTTTGGATGAACAGAAAGATCTCAAGCTTAGCTCAGAGGGAACCAAAACACTTTCATTCTGTAGTATTGCTCCTTTTCCTCCTAAAATTTTCTAAATAAAATTGTTGGTTTTATTGTCCTTTTACTGAGAAGCACTAGAATTMATAAAATGACAGAAATTTTTATATTTGATTGTTTTTTTCATCCGTTTTCACCTTCATGTTAAAGTTAAAATACCTTTAAATGTACTTGATTGCATTAACAGTATTCTTTTTTATTGTTGTTCAGTTGTTTACCAGAAGTTTGGACAAGGGTCCTTTCTGAAAAATACTTAYAGAAGTCAAAAGGAGCTTTACAAAAATATTACTATCCTCTTACTCCTATTCCTGATGGAGTCAAGAACAGGGCTTCCACTCTGAGATTTCCTAATGGGGAATGGAAAGAACAACCTATACTGATCGACCCTTTAATATTCCCCATCAAATCTGAATCTCTTAGAGAATTCATCAGAGTTTATTGTTCATTGCTAGTAACTCTTTTCTCCTGATTATTTTAGTGACTTGTAGGATGATGTATTATAATATTTCCTGGRTATGTTGTGTGCAAATAGACTCCTGTTTGGTATATTTTTTTTTTATAGAAAATAGAAGCGCATTAGAAATCAACTTTACGGATAAAATGGGGGAATAGGGTGGCTCTGCCATACTGGGCTATGCCAGGTTCTGTTTGACGGGGCTGGTGATGCTCTGCCATCTTTTTTGTGGGCACCTCCGCAGCATCCTGTGGTGCTGGCAGGAGAAGAAGGGATCGACCAGTAGCAAGGAGCTGGGCGACACTAAGATGAGCAAAGATGAGTTTTGTTGGATCTGAATCTGCTGGCAGGGGTGTGGGGGTGAGTAATGGCCCTCCTGTTCAGAAACAGCTGGTTAGATGTGGAGCTCCAGGAGCAAGAGTGCAAAAGAGTTTCTCCCTCTGTCTTTTTTGCTTTTTCCTTCTCTTGCACAAGTCCTGTGAAGTGCATGCAGTTCTTGAAGCAGCAGGTACAGGGGAACGCTGCAGGCCTAGGACTCAGCTCATAGCAGAAGGCAGAGCTGCCATCAGAGCTTACTGCGTTTGACCTGAATGTTTGATAATAACAAATGGACCATTTATTTTTTGTTTCWGATCAAACCGATCATTTTATTTTCCTTTTCTTCTGGCAGCTGAGATAAAATGCGGAGTCCCACTCAGTGCTTCTCAGCGATTACTTCCCAAATGACTGATAYTTCCTAGATGCAGCTTTTAGGTATTGCTAGATACATAGGCTGTCACAGGGGCTCGCTCTCCAGAGTGGCACCATTTCTTTGTTTACTAGGACAAGTTCTGAGGGCAAGGAGAAAGGGACACTGCAAAGCATGGGGTCTCTCAAAGTCACCTGGGGAACCTGAGAACTCTGGATCAGGCAGTTTCTCAGAAAAACACCCTCATGATCTCTGTGACTGTCTCCTCTTGTCTCTGGCTGCATAGGATGGCCCTGAGTTTCTGATGTTTTCATAGAGATGGAGGTATTCTAAAGCGGTGTTCTGCCCCTGGGCCTCTCCATCATTTTAAAAGCTGAAGCTCTTAAACAGATTGTTTCTTTCTTTCTTATCAGGATGAAGTCAGGAATTTAGGATATAAAGAAAAGATAAGCCTTCTGGTCATTTTTTTTTTTTTGCATTTGAGGACAGGGTATCCTTAAAGTAACAAATTGGGCATTCAGCATTTACAAATATCCTGCATTAATAAACCAGCAAGGAATCTTGCAATGAAAAAAAATGGTGAAAACAGCCTAGGTAACTCTGTGCTTTCAGTGAGTAACTATGAAATGCAAAGAAGGGAAAGAAGAGGATGGGATCAGGGGGCAGAATCGAGACAGAACCCAGCCACAAGCTGCCAGGGAATAGTTTCGAAYAGAGAAGATAAATGTTGAATTCAACAAGAGCTGGAAGATGTTGATTTAAATTAAGCCACGGTCACTCATGACTAGGGACATGATGGAACGAACAGGAATGAGGACCATTAATTACAACCCAGGTTGTCCATCTTTCCCTGTTGGTGACAGGGCCATCCAGCTGCAAGAGCTGAATAGACTTTCTCACATGTCATTGGCAGGCATTAATTTTGAGGAGCTGACAGAGCCTAGATCAATAACTTGGCTAATAAAATTTCTGAGTCACCTGCAAGCAACTTTACACATGTGAAATTGGAAAGGAATAGTCTCGAGCTTATGATATTCTCTTCTTACAGCTATTTCCCGTGGAACAGGATGCTCACGCTAGGATTTAGGGGAYGTATTTCTAGGCTACGCCTCTGCAGGTGCAGCTTTGGATGCACCTCTCTTCCATGTGCCCCGCCTGGCACACGGAGTGTCTGCTGGCTGCTCGTTTGCGCAGTGTTGAGCGTGATCAGGCTGGAAGGGGGCTGGTGAAAATCACTCATTTCAGAAACTTTTCCTTTCATTATGGGAAGATACAGAAATGTGATGCTTAAAGCACACGCCAACGTTTCCTCCCTACAGGGCAATTACGGCCTGACCTTGTGGCAAACTGAGCATATCCTGCAAGAGATACTTAAAAATCCTTGGGACTGTTCATGGCTTTATGTAGAGGAATAAGGAGATGATCAGTTCACAGGAGGTACTTCAGYGGACAGTACCTATCAAATTGAAATTCTATGTTGTATATTCATGCTATGCAATTTTTTTTTTAAATGATGTAAATTGCTGGCTAGAAAAATGGTTTCCATCTAGATTTAACAAAAGACGCTGTTGCATCAGCTGCTGGAGCTTAAAAGAAGCTTAAAAATCACTTTGCAAAATCTTCTAAATGGAACTGAGAGATAAAAATTAGAAAAATTTCCCAAGAACCTGCATGATGTTTAACTTGTTGTTATCTAGATCTAAATTGCATTTTTGAGGCAGAAAGTGTATATGCTCGTAAATTAGGATTTGTGTGGCAAGCTTTTATTTCTGTAGTTAAAAATGCTCCAAATGCAGGAAGAAATCTTTGTAATTAATAAAATTCTTAGTGATAATTAAAAAACAAACCGACAAAAAACTTACTTCCTCCTGTAGACTACCAGCCAATAGATTTATATATTTCCTTTTTAGTTGGAGCACTTGTATATTAGCAGGGTGTAAGAATGTCCTGTTCTGCAAGGAGAACATTCTGCTTTCTGGGAATTTGCTGAAGATCATAGAACATCCTCAAATTTTCCTATGTCCTAAACTTAAAGTGTGACTTTACATTTAAGAAATACTGCAGAATTGGTAACATTACCGTACAGAATTCTGCCTTAATAGGAAAGGACATGATAGTTGCAGATTCTCATGCTCAAAGCTTAAGATATTTCAGTGTGAAACCTGACAACTTGAAAACAAAAATAAATGAGTAGTCTCTAATAAATACTTTTGTGTGCGTGTGTGTGACTATGGGAAAAAGTCTGATTAACAGGTTTATCCCCTTGTGTTTYCAAAGGGATTCAGAATTCTTCTTCTTTATCTTTTAGAAACCGTAGTGTAAAGTTCCTGGGTGCTCCCGGGTAGGTGTCTGCTTGCRCGTTTCCAAAAGCATCTGAGATAAAAAGAATTATGTGGGAAGGCAGAAAAATTGTTCTTTTATAAACAGCAATCGGGACTCTGCTGTTAAAAGGAAGCAATAATTTTCCTYTGTTGTAAAATACAGTGAACTTGGTTGCTTCTTCAGTTATATAAAATATTATTGTTTAAAGAGTCAAGTTGGCTTTGTAATTTGTATTCTCAACTGTTTTAGGCTAATTAGGCCTCCTCTAATAATGATTGGGCCTCAGAAGTCTGTCTGTATCATCAGCTGCCATTGTGGAAGGCAGCAGCCATTTCACACTGAATTTTTTTGAATATGCACACACACATATATATGTATACACACACATATATATATAKYTGAGGTCCTGGGCTAGTTTGCACACTCTCTTGATGCTGCTAAGCCCAGTAAAAAAACTCTGTGTTCTTTAATATGAACAGAGCTCATACAGAGTTCAATGTAAGCTTCTGAATAGGAGATACTGAATAGGAGTTGCTAAGGAAGGACCTCAAGGTGATTCATCCATTATCAGATAATATGCCTTAGATAAATTTAAATATAGCCAGTTGAAAAAAAAAATCTCCGAGAACAGAAAGAACTTTGCTTGGAAAGGAACAAAGTATTTCAAGTTGATTGAACACCTTTAACCTTTTCTTTCCACCTAAAGATGGAGAATAAAACTGCTTCAGTCTCTGAGAAACAAACAACACTGATTTTTTTTTTTTTTTGTCAATGGGATGCAAAGCAACCAGCTGAGACTGATAAACCTGACTGTTATTTCTAGCCTAACTTTTCTTTTTTGTTCCTCCTCTTTCTTTCTTCCTCTTCCTTCTCTGCCATTTTGGAGTGAACATTTCTTGTGTTTGTTTCACCATCTAAAAAATGGGAAGCTGCTGTTTTTAAATGTTGTTTCTGCTTCATCAGTTGTATCCTGAATAGAATGGCAAGGAGCATCTTCTGGTGTGTGATATTATAACTTAACTTTTGCAAAATATATTGGAATTTAAAGTTAAATAAAACGTGAAGGAGAAAGAGCTAGTAGCTTGAGTCCTGAGAGTGGGTAGTCAACTCTCAGTGCAACAGCTTCAACTGGAAATAAACAGGCTTACAGAATTTCTTACTAAAAAGAAATTTTTACTTTCCCTTTTGACTTTAATTAAGGCTGATTTATTTAATGGATTTGTCAGCTTTACCAAACTGTCAAAAATCAGATACAGACACTTATTTATAAGAAAATCAGTAAAGTGAAGAAGTGCTTCAAGCATTGGTATTCTTCAAATTTAAAATATTTTGAAGGAAAAAAAAACAAGTTGAGTGTCTGATCCTGCAACTCTCTTCATTGAAAAACCTGTATTAAGCCTGAAGTTTTCCATGAAGGTGCCACAATCATGCAGAATATTAATAAATAAATAAATCATCTCTTCCTCTTATAGAGGTGACATTAATGGATGAGAAGTTTGATGTCTCTGGATAAGAATTTTGTCTGGAAAGTGCTCTCAAAACTACTTCCATTTCATAGTTTTTCACATTGCTGAAGTTAGTTCTTTGTATCTTGTTTTTTTTTATATTTAAAAAGTAAAATATTGATGAGAAAACACTTTCAAAAGAACCAATGATGTTTTTAATGTGACCCCTTTTTTTTTTTTACTAATTTGGTGTCTATCCTTTACAAATTTTGGATCTGAAGCACACTCATCTGAGGTCGAATATTATTCACAAGTTCTCCTTCATGTTGCTTGTGGATCAGTTGGGCTTTTTTGTCTGCTGTTTTTGATTTTTTTATTGTACAGATGAAAACTTGTAGCAGCTCTTTTTAATTATGGTTATCCCGGTATCAAATATAAGAGGGTTTTTCTCACTGCACATATTTGCTACCTTTTCTACAAGCAGCCAAAAAAGAGCACAGGAGTGGGATGTAACTRCCAAATGATGACTGTTTCCCTTCCCCACATCCATTTTTTGTACCATTTTTCATTTTTATGTGCTGCCTATACTTTCATACCCTGTGATGAGAAAACAAACTGACCTCAGCAGGATGCCAGCTCTGGAAAAGTGCTTCACAATCTGCTGAGTGACYGACTGGAGAGGAATTTATGCCATGGAGTCCTTGATTACCAGCCTGTTTGCACAGAACAACAGGCTCTTCAGGTTGGGTGACGCACAAGGTCAATGCTCTGGAGGGATGTTGCAGAGAAGAAAGAGAAGGGCTGTTTAAAGAGGGAACTTTCCCACGAAGAGAGACAAATCCAACATCCTGGAGAGAAGATGGGAAAGAATCTCACTGAGCTTGAAGTGGTGATTTTTCCTTTTTTTAAGAGGGGAAGTCACGCTACATGATGAGGAACTACTTTCCTCTTTGGAAAATATCTGTGATTTAAAAAAGAAGCAAAGCCACCAAACTTCTCATCTTACCACATCTACTAAAACACCTCCTTTTTTTACAGTTGTGCCTTCCTATGGCTTTTTACAAAGGCCAAGGCTATCCAGAGAAGAGAACTGAGCCCAGAGGCRACAAGAGTGGGCAAAGAGAATGAGAATAGAGCCATTAAATGTTTGCTGCCTTCGGTATATGCACAGGACATTGAGTGTCCTTTTATTTCAGTCATACAAATAAYTCAGTGGTCTTTGGTGGATTGTCGTATAATTGCACAGCTAATTTGACAGCAAGAATAAGTTAGTACCTCCCTGGAAGAGGCCTGCAAGTTACACGTGTCTTCCATGTTGAAGTTCCCTCAATTCATCTGCCAGGTAGCCTGTAAACAGCTTTTGTAAGCACTTTATTATGATAGTGGTGTAATAATTCTCTGGCAAGTCCTGACCATCAGAAATAAAAAGGCCGTGGCTAGAAATGATCCTTACTGTTCTGTTCTGGGTGGAGAAATTCTCCCGTCTGAATGAAAGGAAGTGAAATGCTAGGAAAATTATGTTACACAAGACCATTCCAGTGCTTGACCTTACATACATTTTACTTGACTGTAGGACAGATTTTACCATAACCACTTATAGCCTTTCATGGATATTTTAAGGATTAAGTGATACATAAAGCAACAGAAATGCTGGGAGAAATTTTATTTTTTTCTAAGAGTTTCATCCTGCCTTTTGATATAGGTTGGCTCAAGCTTTGAAAATCAAGCTCTGGGAAACTGGATCTTCACCCTGTGCAGCTCATGGACCTCCTCAGTGTGTYCTGTGTGTTGAAGGCCTGAATCCCCTCAGCCTGTATCCGCACACATCTCAAGAACATGCTAGTTAGAGCGTGCTAGTTGTAGGTTGTATCAAGATGAACTCTGGGCTTTCAATCTATTACAATGTTTGATCTTTCTGACCCCAAATCAAAGCTATTTTCTAAGGCATTACCATGGTGATGCACAATGCAGTGTATTGTCTGTCATTGCTAGTGCTCTAAAAGCTTTGTTGAAATGCTTTGGACCTGAATAGAAATATGTAGGGGAAATAATAGTGTATTATGCTGGCAATCTGTTTACAATGGGGTGCTATATGAAAGAGCGGATAGATTCTCTAAAATTATAATAAGACAGATTACCAGAAAATTAAAAATACCTAAGTATATAGCGTTGCTCTCATTGAAATTAGCGTGTGAGTAGCCCCCAAACTCTCCTTCCAAAGCATCAAAGAAAGGAATGTTTGCAACAAATTAAGTAATTGTCCCTGAAAATTGTCAGCTGTCTAGTTTCTAGGTAAACCTTCAGCATTACCTGTTCCTAAGAAACTCCTTTGGATTCACAGAGTGCTTACTGTTATGAAGCTAATAGACATGTTTTTGATGAATACGTTTTTCCATTTGAATTGTCAAAGCAGTAACCTTTAGTCATACACAGACRAGATCATTTCAATTCTAGGCTGAGTCTAGCAAAATTGCTTGATTCAGAATCTGTTAGATGCATTGGCTTAATTATTTRTAGGGTTTTTTTTCCTCCATTCTGATGATTCTTATGTGATGARCAGATTGTGAAATATATTTTTTGTGTATGGTAAATTAATATTAGGACAGATGAAATTTTTTATGTCGTGTCCTCCCTTGCTCTTTAAAAATATGTGGGATATTTTAAAGTACTTTTCAGAGGGCAGTTTGTAAACGTCCTATTCCATAGATCTAATACCATCATCACTGAAGACAGTGAAACCAGACCAGGTGTAAAATCCTGACCATATTCAGGATTCTGTAGGRATCTGGTGCCATTAACAGGTAGTTCAGACTATGTGCATTGCAACTGCCAACCAAACCCCATCCACTCTTCTTAGTTTATGCAGGAATCCTGAAGATTTCTTCCTAAGAGATGCAAGGGCTGACGGGCTGACTGTTCAGGTCTGATTCGGAGTAATTGACTCCAATGAATTTGCTCTGATTTAGGCTGATAAAAGTGGTGTTGACACYATATATTTTAACTTGGATATTAATTTTAACATACTTTGTCATTTCATTTCAAAATTCATTAAAAAGAGTAGAACCATTAAATTTGCATACATCAGTGACTAAGCCATTGTGTTAAATGGATTGCTTGAAACATCAATATTATTTGAAAGCAGATCTAATTATACACTGCTTCACATGTTATGTTTATTTCTGTCTGATTTGTAATGTAGTCAAATTATTATTTTGATTAAGCTGATCAGTTCATTCTCATGTATCTCCATGAGGCTGATGTGTTTCGTTCAGAAGCACTCACTTCTGTCCCATGAAGTCTGCCACTATGGTTCAAGCAATACGCTGTTACTCTTCCTTAGGGCAGAATTATTGGAAAATGGGAGAAGGAGGGAATGGGGTAAATAGTCTAGGTCATAGGACTGAATTTCYTGTGGGGATTAGGGGAATTACCTAAGAACTTTAAGTTATTGCAAATGAATGCAAATCAGTTCAGCTTTGCATGCAGGAGCCCAATGGATGGGCTGAGCTAGCAGACCTGAGCTCGCTTCTGCTACAATCACGCTGATTAGGTGCCTCTTCCAGGAGGTCCTTACTGTATCCGGAAAAGCTCCTTTCCCAAGATTTTTGTTTTCCATCGTAGGTGGTGTTTTCAGAGCCCGATGTTCTGCTGGTTGGTAACCAGGGTCTCTCCTGAAGGAGGCACCTGTCGTATTTGCTGGGCCATTTCCTCAATAATGGGAAAGATTGCAGAAATTAATTCAGAATTAACTCTTGCTCTCAGTGCTAAGCTCTTGCCGCAGAAATGGCAGGGGAACAAGGCACTCCAAGTCCATATGCTCTCCCCACTCCTATGAATGAGGGCTTCATATGCTCGGGAACTGCGAATGAAGCCGAGTGCCAGAAGGCTCTCCAGGCCAACAAACRGTGCTTGTTTGTGTAAGGAAGTGATTCAGCTCTTCATTTCCAGATTCATCTGTAAAGCTGGTTAACCCGTTGTCTTCTACAACCACCAGAAGAGCAAATTAGGAATCGCAGGATCTCTGGCTGAACATCAGAGCTCATTCAGTTCCCTGTACTTTGCTGCCTGTTTCACAGCTTCTATTTAGACTGCAAGTACTTTGAGTACTTGTTACTTTTTATGCTAAGGCTAATAAAGGTGCTTCTGAGAAAAGCAGAGCTCTTACCATAAATGCTGTTTAGACTGTATAGAGCAGCATGTTCTCTAACCCGAGCTGGGGTTAKCTCCCGTGATAGTGCTGGGGTTTGAAGGAGGGGGCTTTCCTGTCACTGATGTTACCTGGCTTGGAGTTCTGCTCTGCAATGACAAAAAGCCTCAGATTGCTGAACACTTCTGAGCTTATGCAAGTTCTCCTCTTTTTGGTGTTGGTGACAAGGGCACCCAGCAGCAACAGACTACCAAAAAATGACCCCACTGCACTGGCTTGCCCTCCCACATGCCACATCTGGCCTTTGCACAGTCCTGCTTTCTGGCTTGCTCCGTGTTTTAAATGTAAGCCAGGCAGTAGTCCCAGCTCCCCATCCCATTGCAGTCTGGTTACAGTGCAAAGTAATTTAATTAAGAGCACTCCATGGGGAAAAAAGCTTGAAAAAAGAAGGCTGCAGCAGTCAGGGACGACACATAAAAGCAGAGCATCAGCTRCAGCTAAATGATCAATGCAGATGCTGTGACATGCTGGCAAAAGGACAGTTTATATAAACTCATATAGATCTTGTGCTTCACTCTGATTCAAGACATTGCAGATACACTTCGAGTTCATGCTGCAGGCAGTACGAGTGCTGTGTCTTTGTGCTGCTTCATTAGTTTTCTAACTTGGTCATGACATTAATACAAATGTGATTTTTCCTCCTTACTATAATAAATAGTAAGAAGCGAGAAAATAAATGCTATCTTGCATTGCTTGTAGAGACTGTACTGATAACTTTTATCACTCTTAGTAGCATTGGTTATTCTCAGAGGAAAAAGATATGATTATTTCTGTGTGGGAGTCTAGGAACTAGAGAACTAGGATCTATAGGATTTTAATTTTGATACGGGCTTACTAGGAATGAGCAAATTACCCTCACGAATGAGGTGAAAAGCATGTGCACTCCTCCACTTGCCTAATTCCTACCAACATGCTGATTTTGGTCCAAGTTATGTATTCAGATAATGCACAAAGTGGGTTTTATAGTAAGTGATGATGCTTAGTGTATGGGACCTAAGGTTCAAGTTTGCATCCATAATGCCAGCTTTACCAGAGAGGTATCCCCTGCAGGTGGGAACAGTGTGAGGTGAACTGCAGGTCACGAAGGGTTTAACAGCCTAGGTGGTAGCGTCAGAGCCAGCGCTGCTGGGGACAGACACTGTGAAGAGGTGACAAAAGCAGAGGAGAGGGAAGGGGAGGKGAGGGAGAGCAGACAGTGCGTGAGGTGCTTCTCATGCATGTGGGTGCAGAGCAGGCAAAGGAAGCTGAATGCAGTGCTAAKAAAGCAGGGCACACACAGCAAGTCTGTGCCAGGCTCACAAAGAGGAGCCTCAAGCCTCCTCTAGCATCCCTGAATTGTTACCTTTCAAATGAATGCAGCTTTACCTGTGGGTACAGGACTGTGTTCTGCATAGATCAAGTGAAGTTCTGGAAGCACAGGTAAAGTTTTGGAAGACCTAAAAACACCCTGGCTTCTGACAAGAGGTGATTCTTTGGGTGGCGCAACAGCATCTCTGAGCATGGAGTGTTCAGACAAGTGGATCTTGTGATGCTGCCCGTCCACCAGGATTGCAGCTCATGTTCTGTTCCATCGATTCTGCTAAATAATTATTTTTATTGTGTATGTTTGTGGTTTTCTGGCAAAAGKCAGGTTGCTTGTATTGTTTGCAGGCGGATAGATTAACACAGGGCTCTAACTGAAGACCATGTTGCGTTGMAGCGCTCTGTGAAAGTGCAGAATAAAGCCCGTGCTGTCCGAGTCAGAGGATTAACCTATCTGCATTCTGTTGCTTTATTTTCCTAGCTAAATCCCTGAGGCTGCTTTTTTGGAGAGTCTAGGAGCTTGGCCTTGTTTTTGAATAAGGACAGAAAATTAAAGATCTCTGTTCTCCCCTGTTTCCCGTGACAGTATCAGGGAAACGGTCATATCTTCATGAGTGTGGTCCTGGTGCTAGTGGAAGGAAACCCACTTCAGAGCTCCTCTGATCCAACGGGAATGAGGAGACTTTTAAAGCTTAAACTACTATGAAAGTGAAGTACTATGTACTGTTTCAGGAGCTGGCCTGAAAAACTATAAACCCAAACTCATTCTAATGTTAATTGTACTGAACTATGCACTGGGATGATTGCAAAGCTTTTAGCTATGTTGGTTGTCCATGCACTACCCATTTCCCTGGCCAGAAGTCCCAAATTACATATTATGGAAAAAAAAAATAAAGCATTAAATGGCTACTGCAAGTGGCTTAGATTGCTGTTTGCTGTAACATCTCCTACGTCAGTCGCGCAGGAAACAAAAAATATTGTTTGGAATGTTCCAATCCCAYTGAAAAGACCATGGAGGGGCTAGAACTTAACTTGTACATGAAAAATTCCTTAGAAGCTGCGGAATAGAAAAGAGGGGTTTTTTTTAGAATGCATTTGTGATTTTTAAAGACTTCAGCATTACAGATTAGTCAGTAAAATTAAGGGGTAAGATGGAACTAAAATAGCAGAAATTCATCGATTTTATTGGCTGACATTTTAAAGGTTGTATTTTGAAACAGTTTTATATCACTGTATGGTGGTGGAGTCTTATCACTAGAGAAAAACAAGGGCAAGAGATTAAGTAGATCTACAGAAGTCTGTACTTCCTGAAGGTTCACAACACTCAGGAGAAAAAAAAAAAGAATAAAAAAGATATTTTATCAGTTCTGGTGTCTTGCTGGACACTGAGAGCTGGAAAAGGTGGACTTTTCCTCTTGTTCCCTCTCCATCATCTCAAAGCAGGGCACTCACATCAGAGAAAGGGCCAAGAAACTTGCTGAAGGAATGCCTCTTTAGATGCAAGAAGATCTGGAAGGTTTTCAGAGCAATACTTTACTTAATAGGGAACATGTAACCATCTGTCCTTTTCTTTTATAGAGGATAATGGACACACTCCCCACCTGCAGTCTACAAAATAATTCCTAATGTATTCTAAGACTCCAACACAATCACCAAGCTCTGCTGCAGTATGGGCAGGGCCACCAGAAGTTGGCAAGGCTGGGAAATGTTTAATGCATTTTGCTTGTTTACTGTGAGTACCCATCTGATTTTCTAGTTATGCAGGGCAATTACTTGTGTCAGACCACAAAACTACAATGGCTACAAATATTTACTCATCTTTATTGTTTTGTGATTACTGAAGTAGTGCTTGATTTGAAGCTGCCATGAAAAAAGCTTGCCTTCACCACAGTCCAAAAGAGTCTACAGAGGAGATTTTTCTTTGCTTTTTTCTATTTCTCATGTGCTGGTAACAAACTTAATTGGCACCAGGTAAACACTCCCAGCCAAGTTTTTCCTGGGATTGCAGCAAAGCAGAGATGTTTGCTAGTGAACTGTATCCAGGGATGCTGTGAGCATCCTCGGTGCCTGCCAGGGAGCAGAAGCAGCTGTTGGAGGTCTGTGCCTGAATGAGCAGCGTAACCAGAAGGAGTGTATTCATGCTGCTCAGCAGGCAACCGAAAACAAGTTTGCCTTGAAAATACTGTTCCGTATGTCCTCCAGTTACCTCCTGCTACTGACACTGCTGGACAAATGTTATTTTCCCCTGATAATAGAGGTGTTCCAATAAAGCTTGCACTCCAAGGTTTTATTCAGTATGTCCTAGGAAAGAAGGGAACTGAGCTTTCCCAGCTTTTGGGGCCTTTTGGCCTCTCCTAAATGTGTGACTGGAATCATGTCCTCGTCTCTGTAGCACAGAAATACC
The DNA here is from genome assembly GCA_003342815.1 of Eudromia elegans. Taxonomy (NCBI): domain Eukaryota; kingdom Metazoa; phylum Chordata; class Aves; order Tinamiformes; family Tinamidae; genus Eudromia; species Eudromia elegans. The sequence continues at coordinate 2,785,764 of PTEX01000028.1, read as the reverse complement.
TTCTTAAAATATGAACTGATCACCAGGGTGAGAAGGAAGAGAGTGGGAAGAAAGAGGAGCTCTAAGGAGGAGTGACAGTGTGTCCCTTCCCTCCCAGATAGGACAATGTGTCCCTTCCCTCCCAGATGTGTTTTTCCCCCCCCTCAACTTGATCTTCCCGTAAATATGTAGGTAAGGGATAATCAAGCACGTGCCAGCTAAGACCTATCTAGCATGCAAACTGTAAATGAGTCGGTCATCCCATTCCATAAAGAGGGATCAACCTCCAGAGTCCAGTGAGTTTTCCAGCATGCCAGTAGGATGCACTGCCTATTAGGACACACTTCCTAATAAGAAGCAGAATTTCGTATTAAGCAGGGACTCCTCTCAAGGTTTGTTACGTGTGCCAGATCCTTGGTAAGTGATTAATGCCATTCTAAAGCTTTGCAAACCTTTGGTTAACTTTGCTAAGTGCTCTATGCTTGATTTTGCACATAAATCCTTAGGCACAAACTGTAGACCAAGTCTGGGATTTTGTTCTGCAACAGCAGCAGGAACCACATGTTGAGGAAAACATCTCTTTGAAGACTCTCATCTTGAAATATTTAACCTCTATAACACAAATCTTCCTCTCTTAAATTGCCAATGTCCTTCAGGTCAAGTCCTACACACACTTGATAGTCCTACCATTTCCCCTGTTCTCAAACCTCCCTGGTTGGAAGCAGCAATCACAAACACTTTTGGGGTCATTATTTTTAAAAAGGTCATGCAGTTTGGGCAACAGAGAAGGCTTGCTTTTGTCTACAGAAATGGCAGTATCTGAGGCTTTCTTCTTTAATTATCTAGAAGAGGGAAAAAAAAAAGTCCATTGTGACATAGCCTTCAGTGAGAGCATCTCTGAGATGACAGCGTTGTACAGGTTGGCACAGTCTGAATAAATTGCAGTGAGTTTGGATGACCCTTTCTCACCATTCAGAAATAAGACTGTGAGCCTCACAGCATCTTTTTTTTTTTTTTTTTTGCTTTGCAACAGCACCCCAGAGAGAAGATGATCACCAGTTGTCAAAAAATAACACCTTTTCTAGCAAGAACAGTAGATTTAGAAACATGAACCTGGAATTATGGCAGCATGTTATAAATGAGAGCAGCCAGGAGACAACCAATGCACAAATCTTTTCCTCCTGAAGAAACTACAGCAAAAGTGCGGAAGATAGCAACAGAGAGAAACAACTGCACAAAAAAAAGAAAAAAAACAATGACTAAGGAACACAAACTCACTAAAAAAAGCTCTTCGCTTTTGTCCTTTTTCCCTGGGCTTCTCCCTCTGAAAAGCGTATGGACAGTTTTGGGGAGAGGTGACATTTTCAGCATTGAACTTCATCACCAGGGTTGCATCCTGGCTCTCTAATCTCGTGTGCATCCAGCACTTCCTCTTGTTTTTGTCCTCTTGGAGTGTGACAGTCCCAGGTGGTTGTATGGTGGAGCCTGTTCCATTTTTCAGGTAGAGTTTCCTTCTCTTGGCTGGGCTGGCTGTGCTGCTCTGTTTCGGTGCAGTAAGAAGGCAGATGACTGACAGTGCAGGTTGATCCTGAATTTAAGCAGAGGTGCAGACATAGACTCAGCTCTCACCGATTCCTTGTTGAACAAACCTTGGCAGTGGCAGGGAGATGTGCAAGAGCACAGACCAAGGTATTTTTTCAGGAGAGGATTTTTAAACATTAGGGCTTTTCATTTCACCATTAGTCATTTACCCTATCAGCGTTAGATGAAATTGTTGAGCCTTTATTTTTAAACACTGTTGTGGAGACTTACTTAGAGTTCTGAAGCTAACCGGTGTATTGACTCATTGCTTGATGTGTTTTCTCACAAGGACTAGTAAAAAAATCCCCTGTCGATAATTCAGAGTATTGGGTTAAGTAACCCTTAACTTTCCAGTGCTCAGCAGTAAAAGATATTGATTCCTGATTCATTTTGCTTTATAATAAGAAACTTCTGTAACTGTTAAAGTAGTATTTCCTACAATGATTGTCTTTTTTTTCCTGGATGATGCTTTGCCACAGCAGTTTCCAACATGGTCTGAAACTAAACTTTTTGCCAAAGCTAGATTTGTGATGGCCCCGTAACCTTCCTGCCTTGAAAGGCAGCAATTATTCAACTGAAATGCGTACACTTTGGTTATTATGTCAACCTAGCCATTTCCTGCTGGGTATTAAACTATTATTCCCAGACTCTAGACCAGCAGTAAGACTGATAATGGGCTCTGACATAGAAGATGGAAAATGAAAGCAGAGTAATAGTAATTTTTCATTTGAACCACAGACAAATTGGCTGTTTTGCAATACTTGTCTACAGCAATTATATGCTGTTTTGCTTCCTAATGCTGATTTCCTTCCACAGTTTATTAATATGAATATCAGGGAAACACTAGCTTATTGCTTTTGTCTGTAAACAGCAGGTGAAGAAGATAGTTCTATCTGAACTGCTGATTAGGGCTGCTTGGATTCAGACATTTCTGCCAGATAATGTGTTTGCTGGGTTTCTCAGAAGCTGCTCTGGTGGCAAGAAAGCTGCTCCCCACGTCAGTTTGGTCATGGGGCTGGAGAAACAAGGCAGCCCTCTGAGAATGGCCGGATTTATGACCACCTGAGGAAAGAAGCACAAACCTTCCTCACATACAGTTCATGCTGAAAGCCACGTTGTTCTTGCCTGGCTCGTGCGAGCAACCCTGCAGGTTTACATTCTGCTGTGGGCAGTGCCAAGCTTTTGGGAAGGCTTGTCACTTTTTTTGCTATTCCAAGATGGGGTGTTGTGCTCTCCAGAAATGTTGACTTGCTGGCTTAGAGTTGCAAGCAACGCTCTAGGTAGATTTGCACAAGGAACACTGAGCAGGTCCAGCTTCAGGTTGCTCAGGGTCAGGTTGCTATATCCAGTCAAAATCCAGTGTTCCTAGCTTTCTTAGGCTAGGATTTGGCACCAACGTGCCTTTAAACACACAGAGCAGAAAAGTCAGAGCAGAAATTGCTTCTGTGTTCTAAATTTCTCAGCTAGAAGAATTCTATTTTGTAACTCAGCAAAATAAGATGCTATACACTGAAACTGCAGCAGAGTTAAGCTAACTGAGCTTCTGTAAGACCACAGGTGAGATTTAAGCCTCTCAAAGAAGCATGCAGTGTTAATCTATCTGAGGAAACTGCCTGTAGTTTCCTTTGTGCCAGTTTTTCTCATTATAACCATTGCAAAGTCATGGTTCTTGTTTKTTTTGCATTTTTAATTCAAACTCACTAGGTGTTACTGATTAGAACTTTTACTAACAAAAACAAATAAACAGCTTTCATACATGCCAAGAATAAAATTGTTCATGAAAGAGCAATTAATTGTCCAAATTTCCAGATTTTCTATGAGCTGTTAGTAACTAATCCAAAGCATGCCTATATATGGAAAATGAATGCATAGGCTTGTGTGTGTATAAATACATATATAACTTGATGACAACAGGGTTGTTAATTAACTATATTTTTTTCTGTCAGCTACTTGCTGTAGGATGTAAAAACACACATTTTAGCTACTTAAACTCCATGAATATACAGCTAATGCGGGTCTAATCACACAGGGCTAATGCCATCGTTAATTGGAGAGCCTGATCCACAGTATAAACAAGGAGATTTTTAAGATAACCTTATCACAGCATTAACAAAATCATGTAATTGTGCTAAACAATACTTTTCAAACAAATACATATTTTGTAATGACAGTTTCTCGTTAGGATATGGTTTGTTTTTAGATTTTCYGCCCTGCAGAAATGAGTTTTTGCTTTTAACATATGTTAACTTATTACACAGATGGCTTAATGATCTTGTGTTCATTAATGTAAGTGTGGAAACTATTCTTAGTTATGTTCACTCCAGCTTATTCAGAAAAATCGACTTGTTTGCAGTTCTTTGAAGTGGTGCCTTTGATCATGAAAACCTTTCAGTGTTCACAGAGCTGCCTTAATGTCCTCATCTCTTCAGAAAAAAATTAAAACCTTGTGCTACATATTCTATACTTATCAGCAGAATAATTGTTCCATTAAGACAAGAATGCGGGTAGTATATCAGTGAATTCATTTTCTAAATAGCAATATTTGCTCATATGCCTAGGAAGCTATTTGCCTTTCCTGATTAGTAATTATGCAACAAATTGGGAGTAACTGTCACATTAGAAGTAAAGTATTACTTCAGTATATCRGAATAATTTTTAATTAAGGAGAACTACCAAAGGGATTACATTTAAGGGAACAAAACAAGACTGTCATATAGCTCTATCCCAGGAAATTCTGTTTCCTGAACTGTCCCTGAGCCGTTGCAATCTGGAAAATTGTGTTCCCTGAACTAACTCTCCCCCCAGCCAATTCTGTTAGCTTCGGTATTTCACAGTAATTCAGAAATGATCCCTCTATGGTTTCCCCTTATTTCTTCCCCAAGCTTTATAGAACCTTCCAAAGAGAATGTTTATAAGCAAAATGCTTTGTTGGTTACATGAGAAATCCTGCTAATCTAGGAGAGGGCAGCTGCTGGGAACCAACCAAGTTTTGGTTTGGTCTGTAAGCCAAAAATAAATAAAGCAAAACCTCATAGTCTAGTTCTTTTTTCATTAGGCAAAGTAAAAGTAAAATGCCCAGTATTTGATGCTTCTTCACATTTTGCTTTTTAAGTAATAATTGAGCTGGTCTTGAGTATTTCCTTAACATTCAGACTGTCAGTAATTTCAGTACTCATAGATGCTGGTAAGGGACTTAGATTAAAAAAAAAAAAAAAAGGTATTTAAAATCTCCCATGCCTGGGCAATGATTGGTTCCATTTTGATTATCTTGTCTCATTAACAGAGACAGTATTAAGTTTCACCGTACTTGTATTACCGTATAGAAGTTGAACTGAATATTGCACCCTTAAACACCTTTCTTAGTCAGTCTTGTTCACTTTTCTGTGTTTTATGGCTTTATATCTTAAGGACATTAATGGCTTAATCACCGTTTATCTCTTACTAGTACAATATGTTTTTAAATAACACAAACTAAGGATATATAAGCATAGAGGCTAAAGCTATAAGGCAGAATTTTCAGGAGAATTCTTTCTAGGAGAATTTTATTTTTTTTCAGATTTTTTGTTTGCAGAATTGGATGGAGACAAAATTTCCTCTCTCTCATTTATATGATTGCCTTTGGAAATACATACCATCCTGCTAAGTGCATCTGGCATACAGGTTTCTGCCAAGCAACAAGGAACATTTTTTAATACAAACATATTTATGTTGTGAGGTCATAGTGACATGCGAGCTCCTAGTGACGCTACACGATAATAATCAGAAATGGTGTAAATATGACTTATAACACTTCAGTATTATATAGGAGAAGAAAAAAAAACATGAATTGAAACTCTGAGAAGAACATGTTTTTCACCTGGCAAATTCATTTTTCAAAGACTGCTTAATAAATTAAAAGTGCACACCATGTGATTCTATGTATGCATGGTTTCATTTCAATACATTTTCCATTTAATTTTAGTCTACCTAAAGAAAGTGTGAGAAACTGAGAAATGCAGCCCTGTTTCTCTGTGTGTAAAGACAATGCACTACGAAAAAGAAGAAATCTTTTTTTTGTTTTCAATGTCATTGCTTTTTCTCCTACCTCTCTCCTACGTTTTGATTTTAAAATTCAGGTTTTCATAGTTATTAACTTTGTAAACAGGCATTATGACACGTCTAGTTTATAATTTTAAGACATTTTTTAACAATAAAAGGATATATGCATTTTACATAATAAGAATATGATATAATTATCAGATTCATGCCAGGCCATCCATTATAAGTCTAAATTATATGAATCTGTGGTGGAAACAATGTTTGCATTGTTACTACGCCCACAGCTAACTGCTTGTGTATGCTCTCAGTTTCAGCTTAGCTTGCTCATAGAAAAAAACTTATTCTTTTTAATATCTATAAAAGAAGTCAACACAAGAGAAGAGTTGTCCATCAGAAAAAAMTTTTTATTATAGAAATAAGAAACTATTTTTGCACATAAATACATGCATGCTTGCAAATTTAACATTATCAGTGCACTTTTTTCTGCTTTATCTAGTCTTCTTTTAATCAGTGGGAACTTTCTTGATCTCATAAATACTTCAAATTGTTGTTTTAGTGATGAATTGCATTTATCTAGTTATTTTTTAAAGAACCATATATCGAAAGCCATGAACTGTTTTCCAAGGCATGCACATAAAGTTATTCTGCGCAAAAACAATTAACATTGCTTCCTGACTTTGTTTTTCTACCAAAATTTTGAATYCTCAGGATAAATAAATCAATTTTATGTAAAAAATCTTAAAAAGTAAAAAATATCTTGATTTGCTGTCCACATTCCACTTAAGAACTTTAATTTTGGGGTCCTTGCTTTGGAGCACATTTCTAAGTACATGTTGTACAGTTTGAAGCTTAYGAAAATTAAACCTGTTCCGAGGTATCATGTAATTGCCTGCAATGAAATGGCAGGTAATAAAAAGCTACAAAGATTAATCYAGTATTCTGCCACAACGAAGAATATGTTCCGTCTCATTTTAAGGGCAAGTGATTTGCAAAGRGCTGTTCTGTTTTTAAAGACCCTGAAGATGGGAAGAGCATAGAGGTTTTGTGAAACAAGACATTAACAGTGATTCAGAGAAAGTTGGTGCCAATTGGTTTCAGACTCTTGTTTTCAAGAACAAGCATGGTGAAACAGTGGCTTATAGAGTCGAGTATCTTGGCTTTTCTAGGCAGTGAGTAGGAGCGCCTTTTTTTTTTTCTCTTTCTACTGCCATATCTGCTAGGTCAGTSTTTGGGGATGCTGTGCAATAGTGCATCATTATGCCCATCATTGCAACGTCATGCAATAGGGCATTACAAAAAGAATGTAGGAAATAAATGCACTTAGAGCTCAGGCAGTGCTGGGAGGGCTGTCACAGCTGCAGCAGAGAGAGCAGAGGAAGATGTTTAACAACACAGCCATTCTATATTATTAAATATGTAATACTTTTTTCAGAACACATGTGATCAGGACTAAGCCATATGCACTAAAACTTATACAGAACTTTGCTAAGGTAAAATACGAATCCCTAAGGACATGAGTACTAATAGACACTCACTCTCTTCCATCACTATAGTTTGTTTACCACTGTTTAGTCTAATTTACCCAGCTGTACCTTTTCACTGCTTTGATATCTGCTCACCCAATATAAAGGCCCCTTTGGGAAGGGGCTCTTTTGGCTCTGCAGCTTCTGAGGGAAGGGAGGTGCTTGTGTTGTACCCAACTATTGCTAAACTTTGTGCCTGTGTTGTGTGAGCAGACTCTATYGGGAGAACTTTTCAGAGCGGGTGCATGTAGGCACTAGGGCTGAAGCTGTTCAGCAGCTATTTGTGTTTTTGGAAATTCCTCCAGATTAAAAGTGTTTTGTTACTTGGTATATCTGTGGGCTCCCTTGTATTTGAAAGTTAAATCACTYGCCTTCTTAAGCTAAATTAAATAACTGCAAATGCTTCTGATTCAGGAAATGGATGTTTATGCTAAAAAAAGGAGTCTTTGTCATGTTATTTTTAAATTCTAGTTGATAATATATTTATAAATACAGGGCAGCCTCAGGTCCATTCTGTTTGGCTGCTGGCTTTGTTGAGTTGTAGCTTATTCCGAGTGTTCAGTCCTGCAGTTGTGACAATCATCAGTACATGTTGAAAGAGGGGCATGAAGGTTATTATGCTTCTTAGGGAGAAAAAGGACTCTTGTATATATATTTCTTAAATTTGTTTCTGATTTTGGTCTAATTTGGTCTTCTCTGTAATGGAGAATAGAATATTGAATAAATCAAAACAGCCTCAACAGTTATACTCGAGGATGAATATTAACTCTGCTTATTCCTGTTAGAGGCAGTTTGAGTGGTAGGATCCTTATGGCTATTTAAAATAAATTTAAACTCCAGTTATGCTGCTTTCTTTGTAATAATAAGAGAGGAACGGCCTCAAATAAAATCTGTGCTTTTTTGTAAACAAAGTAATGAAATCAAATGTGCTCTGTGTTGTTCAAAATATAAAAAACCCTCAGATAATCATAATTCTTTAGGGCAGATAGTTTGATCTGATATTATCATCTGCAAAACAGAATATATTACTATCCCAGACCATGACAGAGTAAGTCCTTSTCTTTTGTAAGTGAAACTATGTGAAAGAAGAATAGTAAGTAGATCTACATTTGTCATTAATATTTTCTGAGAGCTGTGAATGTTATATACATTTTTCTTAATTTTTGAAAGTTTTGGTCATAAAACATCATGAGAATGTTTACCTTTCTGAGCTTGCATTCTGCCTTAATGATCAATATAGAATTGCATGAAGTCAAAAGTATTCTAGTCTTCCTAGTTTTTGTTTTGAAAACATTTCTGTTCAGTCTATGATAAACAAGTCTCAGGCAAACGTAGGGCTCCTTTGTGCAGCATTGCAGTCACTTGGATTTGTGGTGTGAGCTGAATTTGGTCCTCAATATTAAAAGAAAGGTTGATGTTGAACATTTCTGTACGGTGGTTGTGGAAAAACAGAATGAGCACTGGTGGATTTTGAAGCAGAAAATCAATCTGGTGGTGTCCTGTTCAGAATGCRGGAGCTTTATAACACACAGGTATAACAGCCTTACTGAACATCTTTATGTTAGCAAGGGAGAGAACTAAAGCTTGAATTCACCAACTGCCTTCTGTGCAAGTATTTATCTAGAAGAAGCAATGCTTTAGAGGACTTATCCACAGAGAAAGATGAGTGTTTTATTCCTTGCATTTCAGATTAGAACAGCTGTGTGATAATTGTACAATGTGTTGAGGGAAGAAACACCATTCTGCTACCTCGGTGCAAGGATGATATGTTGTGCTACTAGCTGGGACTGCTTTGCATTTATGGCAGTTCCCTGGGTGCTTGCTGCAGCCTGGAAAAATACACAAATTCTGAATTGGTGAGGATGAGGGAAGTAAACCTTTCCCCAAATCAGCGCTGGTATCAGTACTGAGGTTGGGCATCAGCATGTTACCAGTTTAATTTAGGTCCACTATAAAGGGTATAAGCTAAGAGAGTGGTGTACTTCAATTTAAATTGCTTATGAAATACATAACGGCTGTGAGGATGTTAAGGTCATGATGGTTATGAAAAGTGGATTTGGAGCAGGCTTCTCTATGCTTGTTATTTCTGGGAGAATTCATTTTAAACAAAGGGGAAGAATAGCAATTGCTTTTTTTTCTAAGCAGAATTAAAGTATCAAAAGCTATGTTTTTCTCTTTGGAGCTAATCCAGTGCAGCTTATTTTCATTCCTCAGTGTAAAGTCTTACTTGAACTGTGACCCCATTATATGCTAGCCTAGGCAAAGCGCTGGATGAAATGTGTGGCTGCAGTGCTGGTCTGCTCCCAAAGAAGTGAACCTTCCCCAGGCATATGGGCTTTGTTTGCACTTCTGTCCTTAAGAACTTATTTAATCTTCCTTGCTCTGTGCTTCTATCAGCTTAATGTGTGTAATTAATTGAAGTATTTAAAAATAAGATCATATTTTAAACTTTAAGTTTTTTATCTTTGCGTAGGATATGAATGGGATTTTATTGGCTAATTTTTGTGATGCTCTTTGGAAGATTTGTTTTTCCCCTGCCTTCTACCAGAAAGCCTATTGAACGTAGGCATTATATTGGAATTGCATATTTCATTAGAGTTGTGATAAGGAGGTATATTCATGCCTGTACCCAGAGCTCTTCTGACAGGAGAGTGAATAGGGACCTGCCGTGGCTCTGCGGTGACCTTTACATTGACATCTGGAAGTGGCCTTCAGGTTGCCCACAGCCAGTCTAAGCTATGGGAATACAGAATATTTATGTTACACTTAGAGGTGTGGAACTAGGTTTGGWAGGAAAGTGAGATTGGACTGAGCTGCCTAGCAAAGAGATTTCCAGTGTACATTATGAAGAGCTATTTGTGGGTGAACTTAAAAATTACCATGAGGTTTTATATACAACTACCAAACTGAACACGTGGCTCTGGTCCCAAGCTTCACAAGTAGAAACATCATATTTCACTGAACATCTCTATACTCAGACTGTCAAGGTATTTGTAGCAATGGCCCTACTGCTGACCTGCAGCATCATCTTTGCTGATGTAGAATTCTGTGCCTAGGTTTCATTATTCATTAAAATACTGCTTCTGATAGGAAAAATTGCATGCTAGGTGCTGAATGTTCTATGAAATAAGCAAGACAGATTGTAACTTGCGGAATATAGTGTGTGCAGTCAGGTTAGCTCAATAACACATGCTCCTGACAATCCAAATATTTCTATGAAGACAGGTTTTAAACAAATCTTTGAGTAAATGGTAATCAAAATGAAAGATACAGTGCTATGGGCAAAGAGCCTGTTTTTATTGCAGAAAACCAAATCAATAGCAGCATCTTYAGATGAGAAGGATATTTCCTCAATTTGCTATTTCTCTTGCTATCAAAGAGGAAACTATTTTGTTCAGCCCAGCATTCTCAAACCATGGAGGATGCATTTCTGTTCCTAAGCATTAGCACCTACATTGTGCTTAATAGCAATGACTCTGCAAGTATTTGCATTTAAGTGCAGTTGTAATCAGGCAGATTCTCAGCCAATAACTGCTCTAGTGGCTCATATGTGTTAAGGGCTATTGCCCTGTACCAGCACATTGCAGTCATATCTTTGTTGTGCAGTGTTAGGGTGCACTGCTAGGAAATTATATGGTCTTCGGGAACTTTTGCAGATATTTTAGTCTTGTGCATCCCTTGGGGTCCCAACTTGAGTCTCAGCCCTTCCTCTGAGGACTGGGGATGGTGAATAGGTATTTTCCTGACTCCTTTCTCTTTGGAGTAGTACTAAAACCTGGTGCAAAGCAATTGATTACAGTAGTGTTTCTTGATACTGCAGTCCTGTTCTTCCTTTCACTGATAGATCTGAAAATGTGGCTGTTTGTGCTCATTCTTTATCTCTTATTCTGTGATTCAGTCCCATGGAAACTGTCTTTTTCCACCACAGAGAACTTTGTGGTGTTTGCCATTCTGTGCACATGTTCCCGCATGCCTGAACCTGGGATTTCCAAAGTGTGAGCTGGAGCTGGGAATTTGCCATGGGAGCTGAACAAACCCATGCTCTCTGTGGGTCACCTGTGGAGAGGAAGCACATGTCTGGTTGATTCCAGAGGCAATAGGAGAGGTCTGTGTGGGTAGCAGGAAGAATTAGGGAGTCTATGCCCCAGGTTGAACTTAATTGCTTGTTGTGTGTACTAGGCTCTCTGCAGGTGCGTGGTTTGACATGGCATGGTGCTCTGATAGAAGTAAACAGGATTCTAAGGAATATTTTCAGTTTATTTTATTCAACAGATGTATTTTTTTTGCTTAAAGGCAAAGCACAGTATGAAAATCTCATGTAAAATCACTTCTAAAAAAAGCAGTAAATAGGATATCGGGTACAGTAAAAGCTAAATACACAATAACCTGAGGCAGRATATCACAGCAAACCATGCTCCAGCATGTAAAGATACATAACACTGACAACAGGTAAGTCYTTTTGGCAATGAGTAGGTACRGTATTTCCATACTTTGAGACAGGTTGGTGGTTTGGTTTCCTATGATTTGCTTCAGCCTGTCTCWATGTGCCACAYRAGACACTGCAAAAGTGAGACAAACYGAGCTAGCAAAGCAAAGATCTTGACACCTGTCAAGGGCTGCCAAAGTGTGATTTGTGAGGTACAAATAGGCTGGAAAGCAACTCCRTTTTAGCTTACTTGCCAGCTGCTGGGATTTTTCTTTGTTCTATGGGCTCTGTCTAGAGTATGGGAGAACTTTGTTCTGGAGAGCAGCTTGACAGGGAATAAGGGGAGCAGACACAGATGCTGCTTTGTGTAGAACTAACTTCCTAGGGCATCTGAGCCTCTTCTGGTACATGCTCTGGTACATGCTCCATACATCCCATAGGATGGGGGTGTTTGTTTTAAGATTCATAAGATTAGGTAAGTGATGAAATAGTGAGAGTTAGAAGTCTGGAATATGGGATTGTTGAAGGAAATAGGACATCCATTAGAGAGCTTTTAGGATGTGATCAAAGGATAAAAATAGGGAGCATGAGGGTGGTCTGGACTGTTGGATAGAGTGTGACTAGAAGACAATGAGAATATAATTCCTATAGGATGAAGTTACACCCTCCAACTTAGCCAGACAATTACCTCTAAAGACTCTGTGCAGCTTAACACAAAGCCAAATTAAAACTGTTTTGCACTTTAGTTATTTCCTAGATTTGTCCCTGTGCAGTCTGCAAAGTTCTCTAGTGATGAGTCTCATTGGTAACTGTTTGTCAAAAGKTGACATCTGAGATTTATCAGTATACAAATATTACATTGATCAGTGCATTACAATTGAAACATAACTTTTGAGACTGATGTACATAAATCACAAGAAATGTAAATACCTTCAGCTGACTCACTTCTATCATTCAGCTGCTGAAGTTACGCTACCAGTTATACAGTAATTGTTCCTTTTCTTAGCTGACTTACACTAAAGKAGAATAAGAATATTCCAGTGTCAAGGGAATGTTTGCTTTCACCATTTAAATACTTCTGCAATTTTCCGTATAGCAAGCAGCATAAATGTCAGTCCTTTCTTTTATTAAAAGGTGGAGGCATGGGAATGACTATAGAGCAATACTGTTACCTGTCAGTATTTTGATCTGTCTTACAAACAAATAGATTCCCAGAGATATTACAAAAAAAATCTTTTAGAAAATGCTGGCTTGATGATGGCACAGAGAGAAAGCAACAGGTACAGATGAAGGATGAMGAAAGTATCATTTAAGTGTATAAGTTAGCATTTACTTTCAGGATTTGTTTTTCCGATAAATCAATTTTTGTGCTATTTTGCAAGCTACTCTGGTTTTGCTTCTGTCCTGACTATTTAAATAGTTTCATTCATCTGAATCTATTTTTCATTTTGAAAAACAAATCAAGGCATCATGTAAAATTTTTTTCTTGTGCCCGTCTTTCAAACACAGCTTTTAAAGTGGAGTTTGCTGKGTTAGAGACACATGAATATCTATATTCATGCTGTCATTGTGTGCACTGCCTTTCTGTTTTCGACACAAAAGCTGGCTGCTTACAACATGCACTGTCCCACGCTTATGCCGTAAGAGCAACACATTATTTCTTTGAAAGTCTTTCTCATCTCCAGGCTCCGGAAAGCATAAATGAGCGGATCAATTACCGAGTTGCACATTATCAAGACCAGATASGTGTTGAAATGGGAAGTATAGCAGACACAGTAGGGGTTCATGGGGCATGAAATGATGAGAATGAGGTGAAGGAAGAAAGGTGCCCAGCAAACAATGAAGACACCAAGCAATATAGTGATGGTCACAGCGCCCTTCATGCAGGTGCGCTGGTAGGGCACCCCCTCCACGGGCAGGGCTGCGATCCGCTTCACGTGCAGGCGTGCAAACAAGAACATGTGGACGTAAAGGGAGGCCATGAGGAAGAGCATGGTGAAGAACATGGTGATGAGACACACAATGACAGTTTTGCTTTCCGAGTAGGCAATGAATATGATGCCGCAGATGATACAAGCAATCCAAATGACCACAATGAGGGTTAGAGCTTTCTTCACAGTCATGATACTGTGGTAACGCAGAGCATAGAAAATAGTTATGTACCTGTCAATGGCTATAACCAAGAGGTTGCAAATTGAAGCTACCAAAGAAATACAAATCATTGAGTCAAAAACATTATCCATGTGCTGAATAAAGTGGTCATCAATGATCAAATAGCCGTTGCTCAGAATTGCGATCATGATGGTCTCCAGAGCATTTGACATGCTCACGAGCATATCTGCCACAGCCAGGCTACACAGGAAGAAGTACATGGGAGAGTGCAGGTTTCCATTCTTCAGCACTGCGAGAATGACAAGGATATTTTCCAGCAGGCTGATGATCCCTAAAGTCAAGAAGACCTCTGCTTTTATGAAGACCTGCTCACAAAATCTGTCAGTGCTTCTGTTGTTGAGAATCGAGKCATTGTGATCTTCGGTGACATTAAGCAGCACAGGCTGAAATGAAAGTGCAGAGTGAGTGATATTCATTGCCAACCGAGGACTCGAACTCACAAACGATTATGGACCTTGTAGAGCACAGGATTAAAAAAAAGGAGGRAAAAATGTCCTTCCAAGTTGTAGCTGTGCACAAGGAATGGAATCAAGCAGGACTTTGCTTTAGTTGCTTTTAGAAGTAGAAACATGTAAAAATCTTCATTTACAGTGGAACTTGTCAGTCACAGGCTGCTCTTCTCCCTCAGAACAAAGTGCATTGCAAATTTTGTAGGCTCAGACAGTTTTCTGTGAAGGGAAAAAACCCACCAGCAGCACATTACTGGGTCTGCTCCTCCTGTTGATTAAAAGCAGGTAGTTTTCTCATCAGTTACTGTGAGCTGGGGCCAGTGCAGGTTTGTTGAAAGTGTGTTGCAGCTCAGTGAAGTCTCTCCCGCTATTTCAACRGCAAGAAAGGAAAAAGGAACCGAGGGATTTATACATTCATGAAAGCAAAACAACTCCTACTTAATCCTCGGTGCGGTGCGGTGGCCATTAGAGAGCAAGCACCTTGCTGAGTGACAGCTACAACCACCAGGTACGGCGTCCCCGCTGCTCGCTCCCCCAGCGCATCTAAAACCATCTGGCGCCCTCTGCAGATGACAAATATTCTCTATTTTCCTTTACAAATTGTCCAAAAAGTGAATTTTTTGTCTAGTCAAACTTTACGCCTGACCTATACAGCCAGCTCTGCTGTCTGTGCCCAGGTGCCATCCTCGCCTGGACTTCATCTCCTGCCTGGAAGCTGAGTCCTCCCATCCAGCTCAGAAGAACGGGCTGGGCCCCCACAACACCCTCYTTGAGGCTGCGAGGGAGTTGCTCAGACTTGGGACCTTACAGTCTAAGGCAACAAACCGAGGGTGAGCTGTAATGCAGGTGGGTAAGAAATACACCCCCGTGATACCTGCTGAGAKGCTCGATGAGGTGTCATGAACTAGATGCTGTGTTTTCCTCAGATGTAAACTCTTTATTTAATTCTTTACCTGCAGTGGGTTGTGGTTTGTTTGCTTTGGTTCCCAAATTCCATGCTCGTGAGTGAAGCAAAGTGAAGGAGGGGTGAGTTTCCACACCTGTGCCGTGACTTTCCTGCCCAGCTGAAGGGTTTCAAACAGTCCAGCCTCCCTTGCRAGTTGATCTTGCCTTTGCCTGTCTGTAGAAGTGTGCTGTGCCAGCAGAGAAGTAAAACAAGCTTCCAKGTGTTCTGGCCTTTATTTGCTCTTTAAAAAACAACCTGTCCTTTCCATCCATCAGTGGCTTTTTGTCATAAGACACCGGTACAATTGATCTTACATGGACCTGTACTAATTTAAAGCGTATGTAGGACCAAGGAAGTTTACAATTTTCAGATACTGGCAAGCAAGCCTAAGATAGATTTTCCTTGTGCATTATTCACACACATTATATTCTCATGATGAATTTTCTTAGTATGGCTTTTTGAAAGTACAAACTGTAGCACTCATTCATGTCTATATACTTTGACTAGTGTTTTCCCAGATAAATTTAAAAATTAAAACAGCACAATGTTGCATATACTAATATATGGGRTTTTGATTACAGGATTGTTACTAAAGGAAGTTGCAAGTCTTTTGCAGTTAAATGGCCAATTTCATTTGGAACCAGTGCAATTACTACCTCGTGTCGTAAATCAACAGGTTCAGCTCTGGATGATAATTTTACAAGGACAATATCCAAGTGCAGGAAAGTGCAAAATATGCTGGTGACTTAACTAGCAAATTGTCTTACAGAATTTGTCTTTTCAAAGTGTTTCCCTAAATTCTTATCGCTCTATTTCAGAACAACTGGCTTAAAACAATAAACTCTTTCTCCCTTCCCATGGGAAAGATTTTTTGTATGTAATCTAATCGAAGATCACTTCTGATCTCATGACAAGCAAAAGATAGTACCCTCCTTTAAAGTGCACTTCATGCCCAGAGCAGTTATGCTAAATTTGTGCAGTGAACCCCAGCTATTTGTTGGCCAGCTCTGTTGAGCAGATGGAGCCCACTGAAGATCATGATTTAAAGACGCTGTSACTGCCATTAATCACCCTGCAGAGGTGTGGTGGAGCCTCCTGGGCTTGTCCCAGGCTCACCTGCTGCTGTAGGACACGGAGGTTCTAGGCAGGCACATCTGAAATGGACAGGAGCGCGACTGCCGTTTAAATCACAATCCCGTCTCCCCATTTCGAGGGTCACATAATGTACTGTGCTGCTCTCTCTGGTGTAGCAAGGAAAAAAAGGCATCTCTTCGGTTGAAAGGCAGAATTAAGTCATAATTGGTATAAAGAATGAGTAAATCATACTGCATCATTTATTATTTTCAATGTAATGTTTTGATCCGTAAATAGCTCTGAGCTGAGGAAAGGAGAAAACAATTTACAATTGAACTGAATCCTTTTTTCAAAGGAAAACCAGCAAGCTCTTTGCTGGTATTTTTGGAGAAGACAGACAACGGCTTCTTTCTTTTAGAAATACCTGCTTTTTTGTAACTTACGGTAAAAGGGAGTTTGTTTATGTGCAGTAGAAGAACAATAGAAAGAACAAAAAAAAGTAAAAGACTTCAGCATGTTTGTCTAATGTCAAAAAAGTTTTTTGGAGAAAACAGAATGGCAAAGCATACTTGTTTAAATCCAGTTATACCAGTTAGATTGAGGGACTGGGTTTTGATATACAGTATTTGTAGGAAGCATCCAGATTGACTAAATATGATTTATTTGGTCAATGTTTCAATGCTGCAGATTTCCCACCTTTGAGCTGAATATSAGAATAAGAAGCCATTAAATGTGGTGCATCATAAACTTCCAAATATGTCTAGTAGCAGAAATCAAGCTACCAATTGCACCGAGCTGCAATTTGAAGTGGAAATTGAATGTTATATGCCAAAGTGGATTAATGGCACTATTAGCTTTGCCATTAAGGGCTAAAAATAGTGAGCTAAAGCTCCATGCTTTTGTCTAAGATCTATGCAAAAATGGGAAGAATTTGTGTTTGCGTGAACAACAGTGATACCTTAGGCGGTAATTTCTAAAGGTATTAGAGGCTGTTTTGCTCAGTGTTAGAAAACCTACATGATCTGGAGTTTTAGCATATATTTTGCAGTAATATATTCTAAGGAATTGCTGCCTCTCAGCTGCTCTAACATCTGTAGTGCTGTGGTGGGTTTGTGTCCTGGTACTTCCTGCATTACATTTCAGGAGTGGCAACTTCTTAAAATGTGCTAAAAACAACAGTAGATATTGGTATTATCAGCTCCCTAGGTAGTAAAATCCCTTTGTGTTTTGCAGGGGAGCAACTGTTGTAAGTTGGGACAGAAAATAACACAATATTTGCTCCAGTCCCTTCCTCCACCAAAAGCTGGTGAGGAGAGAATTGGTAAGTCATGTATATGAGGCACCTACCTATGTGTACTCCCCAAATTATGATTTGTGGTGGCTCTACCCAGTGAAGACCTCAAAGGAAGTGTAAAGGAAGACTTTACACTGTTCCCTAGAAGGTTTTCATGACTGTTATTGGGAGGATATCTGCCTTACGGAGCCTCTAGGGGAAGTAATGCAAGCTGAGCAAGACCAGGGAAGTTTTGCTTCTAACTTGTTCTTGGATTTTAYTGGGTCTTGGTTAGCCGGGAAACTCATGGCCCACACCTGAACATTTTATTGACACTCTTTCTATGCAGACAGGATTTCTTATTTTAACTTGGTGAGTAAAATACTCTTCTCATTGCTTGTCTTGGGTTCTGCAGGCCACAACTGATGTTACATTTTCTAGTTWATTTGCCAAGAGTTTAGAGAAAGAGCACTTTTATCTGACACCAAGGGAACATCATCCACTTTCTGCTGTGTTCTTCCCTGGACTCAAACAACAAACCCACTGTTGAGATCATCAACCTTGTATTTTAATCTCTTGATGTGCCGAGAGAGAAAAAGTCCTTGATTTCTGTCCTTTTAGTTGCTATGCAACTGTCATCTACTCTGTGCAGGTTTTGATTCCATCTTTAAGTCACACAGCAGCTGGGGCCATAGGTCAGAGGAGAATATTTAGGGAAAAGGGAAGGGAAAGCACATCTTGTATCATAACGTTCAGTTCCYGGCTCTGTCAGCATCAGTGATAACTGTATTGCCACCACCTCTCATTTTCTTCCAACTTGCAGCCCCCAAACTCTGAGCTATATTGTTCCTTATAGATGGAAATGAATCACTGTCCTCCCCTGCACAGGATCTGTGTATTTTCTCATTTTATAAAAGGCCATAAGGGCTATGTACAAGCTTCAGTGGGTTTTGCGAAACTGTCCTGACTTTGATTCAGTTTAGACAATGATATTAGTTATGTTTGGATGRGTGACCAGAAATCCCTGCAATTTTGATCCCTCAAATTACTCTCTTTCTAATTATTTATTAGTATAATTGTCATAATAAATGTTCACRCAGAGATAATTTTAGAGAGGCAAGGCATGATTTTTATATTTCTTTTCCATTATCTTTTGTGGTTAGGRCTTAACATTCTATATGCTGATTCTAAACACAGCAGTTCTTTTCTGCCTCACAAGGTCTTCACATGGGTAGTTAGCTGGGCAATAGGAACCTTTTGAAATGCATCAGAAATTCAAAATAGAAAACACAAGAAAAAAGCACTGTTTAGGATTTTTTTATTACTGATATCATGAAGATATTGCTTGTGACTATATACAAATAATTCAATTTGTTGTGGATTGGGTTTCTTCTATTTAGARATTATTAGTCAAACTCCAACATAATCACAAGTAGGAGCCTTGCAAGAATCCATTACTGTGTATGCCTAGAAGATTATGCCTTGTTTACTAAAATGCTGGGGTTTTTTTGTGGCTCTTAAAATTAGAAGCTTAAGAAAAGCACTTTAATATGTTGATGTCCCCTAGTACTATCCGATTTACAGAGTGTGGAGTCTCTTAAAATATTAGATATCAAATACAATACTGGGAAGATTTTCATTTGTGCTYTTCCAAGATCACCACAAACATGCCTATGGGCAATAATTCTATTTCCTAGTCTGGGACAAGAGTAAATCTGATCTCTATTGCAGTCAATGGAAGCTGCATAGCAGATTACTGTAAGACATTTTGAAATCTCAAGACCAGCTCTTCACCTGAACCTCCATTGAGTCCTGTCAGTTTGTGTCTTGTAGAATTTGGTCCCTAGACCTTACATGCAGCCTTGGCTGGAGGAAAAACACTAGTACTGCAAATGAACATATGATCTTCCAAGCTTTGTGATTAGCGAGAAAAAGGAACATGTAATAGTGATTGTGATTAGGGGGTTTCCATATAAGCACTTTTATAATTTCAGCCAGTTAACAGGTTAATTTAAACAGACTCAACTTTTGGACATTACATACAATTTTCTGTCTCATCCAAATGTAAAAGGAGACAAAGCAAACCTGATTGCAAAACACTTACCAGCACCTGCTGGTGCTTTCCAATATTCAGTGGCTTCRAAGTGCTTTAGACTAATAATACTGAGTATCAATTTTGTCCTCTCCTTTACACAGAGTGGAAGACAAGCAGACATGATTGAGCCAGCTGCATTTTGCCCTTCAGCTTCATCAGTGCCAAGAATCCCTGGAATATYATCTT
Organism: Eudromia elegans; assembly: GCA_003342815.1. Taxonomy (NCBI): domain Eukaryota; kingdom Metazoa; phylum Chordata; class Aves; order Tinamiformes; family Tinamidae; genus Eudromia; species Eudromia elegans. The sequence continues at coordinate 2,766,022 of PTEX01000028.1, read as the reverse complement.
CTCTGTGGAAAATATTGCAGTCCTTGTCTTCATCAGTCTCACTGTCCTGTGGTGCTTGTGCTGAGYAGTAGGTACATTTGGCATTCGAAAGCCTAATAACCCAATGGTGCTGCCTGACCTCGTTCCCTGGCACTGTAGATGACTCTGACTAGAGAAAAGCAAGCTTGAAAAACTCTTTRCTTAGATGACAGGTGCTGTGGGTGGATAGAAACGGGGAAAGATTTTTTGTGTTGATGTTTACATCACCTCGGTTTAACTGCTCTTGAAGTTCAATGTTGCTTCCTTGCAGAAAAAGAAATACACATACGAGAAGGACAAAAAGGGAATATTCTTTTTTGTGTGCTGATGCTTCTTGCATGCTAGAGATGGAYTGATGACAGCACGCAGTCCTAGAGATGAAGAGCAGATTTTGCTCTTTATTTTTATTTATATTATTATTAAAAGCCAACTTTTACCTGGCTCGTAGAGTGTTGAGCCCACACGACTTCYTGACCATTGTCACCTACATTTTGGCTTCCTGATTTGGTCCAAGGTTTTTGGATTCTCCACTTTTTTTTGGCAGAGGTGATCTTAATTCTGCACTATAGTTGTAAGGGAAAACTGTTTTGACCAATTCGGCTTCAGTGTTTTTGTTGACATTGCTCTTCAAAAATTTTAAGAGTGTGAGAATTTAATTTTTCTTATAATTTACCCATAGCTAGGAATATCAAAGCCTTTATCCTTYTATTAAACACAAAATCCTTAAACATTGTGTGTGAACAACTGTACTTTTTTCTTTGGAAATCTTGCCATTAAATATTAAAGTAGGACTTACAATCATTCTTCATGATTAGAGTGTTTCAGAATCCTCCTTCTGGATCCTGAAATTTTCAGTATAAGACACATCTTGCTAATAGTGTTGAACTGCAGTGTGCAAATAGAGAATATTTTCTGAAAAAAAAAAAGATGTCAAAAACTTGATTTGGAAAGAAAAATGCTTTTAGAAAGCAAATTCACCAAGCCTTGTATCCCCTTGTTGAAAACAGAAGTGACAACTGTTTAAATTCACACTGTTTGGTTTTGTGTTCGTTCTTTCAGCTCAAGTGCACAAGGTTATTTAAACATTTTTCTTTGCATGTAATAAGAATGTGTGCTTGGGTATTTCTGAATAACACCTTTTCATGTTTAATACAAGAAAACAAGCTGGCATTTAAGTTTTTGTTTGYACTGAATATTGTTTTGAGAACAGAAAGTGCCATCATGGGAAGGTTACATCCATCACTCATTTAACTTCTGATGGCAGAAATAATTAGATTTCAGCTGAATTCACCAAGGCCACTTTTGTTGACTCTGCTTGCAATTTCTGGAAGTGTTCTGTAACCTTGCTCTTCTGGACCACGTCTTCAGAGGATGCAGGTGACTTAACCCTAACCGCTGAAGCCTGATTTTGGAATGTCCTTCATTCATAGTTATCTGAAGGATATGCTGTATTCATACATGCCATATATGCCTCCTCATGGCTAGGGGATTATTGTTTTTTTTATCTGGTTAAATAAATGTCAGAGTGGGAAGAGGAATTACATATTGCTTTTTCAATTTTACGATGGAGAGATGAGATTATGGGACAGACTCAAACCCCTACTTTTTCCTTTCTTCTGTTTTAAATGTCCTTCTCCTTTCCTTCTCACAGAAGGGTTCATGAAAAGCAGAGAAGTCCACAGATTCAGGTGAAAGAAAGAGTCTGAGCCTTGTGTTTTCTCCTCTGTAGTATGTTGATTGTGTGAAGATGGGCAGGGTTTTTTCTTGAAAGTTGTTCCTTTATTTTTCATATTAAGCAAGAAACAAGGATTGAAAGTGATCAAATTCTACAAACTTTCCCATGGTCTGTCCATTCCCTGGACAATGATGAATAATTTGGTGACACTGAGGTTGGAATTTCAAAAGGCTCTTTGCCTTTAGCCACTGGCAAACATTGGTGGCTAAGGCTTCTAAATAACTACAGCTAAAAATAGAGAACAGAGTGCAGCTGAGTGCTCCCTACRTGGTAAAATACAGGATAATGATGAACACTTCCTGGAAGGAAAATCAGCAGGGCAGGGATGTAACTCATTTCAATTTTTTTATTGCAGATACTCAGCTTTGTTCCTGTGGGTCTGTTTTCCTGGGGACACTGTTTCAGAGACGGTGCCAAAGGCAAGTTTTAAATGAGAAACTTCATTTAAATAAGCATGAATTTTGTCCATCACCTTTGGAAGCTGCAGTTTATCTTTGTGGCATTCAGTCAAGCTATGACAAACAAGGCGTGGAAATCATGTGAAGAAGCCTCTAGTTTTATTTTAATCCTATCACTTGCTGCCTAAGACTTAAAGCAGGGTGGATGATTGTCCTAGAGCTGTTCAAGTAGATGATAGAGTGACAAGCATGAAATGGTGGGAAAGGAGGAGACAGATGCCACCCCACCTGCTGTTTCCTGAATGTTTGCTTTTGTCAAAATCACAGTAGCCTTCAGTGGTCTGAGGGCTAGGGCAGGTAGCAGGAGAAGAGGCAGCCTTTTGGCATGGAGCTCTTGTGTTGTACAGCCCATGGTGAAGTGCAGAACATCCTGTACTCCTGCAGGTATGGTTCATGAGCCAGTGGACATCCTGGACATCCTGTGTTGATTCTCAGCTTGAGGTTCTTGGATTTAAAACACCCACTTGTTTTAGTCCACTTTTTTGATGGCTTGAAATTAAGGTAGTGTCTGGTGCCACCTTGTGTCACAGATGAGTAAGTATATAGAGCTGTCACTTTTATTTTTGAACTTGGAATGACATGTGCTTAAAATGCTGTTCTTCTGCAGTAACTCAGCCTTAGGCATCTGACTGTGTCACACAATGCACTGTTGGTATTAACAAGACCAGATGACCAGTGACATTCAGAGGTCTAGGATCTTACCTCAAATATGTTGTAGGCAGTTGAAAAATGAGTTAAAAAGAGTTAAAATGTGAATTGTTAGAGTTCGTCAAAGGGACGTCCATCACCTCCCCTTCCCTGCAGTGGCCCTGGCTGACGAGGAGGAAGGATGATGCTGGGAGAGGGGCAGTTCTCGGTGTCTGCAGCTGTGAGGGGGCAGGTCCTCTCCTTGCTGTGTTAAAAAGGAAGATGCCGGGACACCAGGAGATCCTGGCTCTGACGCTGATGTCTTTAATGCTTGTTGCACGCTGAGGGGAGCTCTGCGGGGATTTCTTGAGTACATAAAGTACTGTTATTTTTAGAAACATGTGGGTGGTTTTCTTTCTTTCCTTGACAGTGACACTGAGCCACCACCACAGGCAGATGACAGACACACATTTTGTTGTTCAGGCTTCCCCTCGGAGCAGCCTGTGCTTTGCCAGTTCAAAGAGACTGTCACTGATTTGCTTGATTTCTGTATCAACCTGCTGCTATTCTTCGTAGAACACAAGCATATACGAAAAGCAGTGTAGAGAGAGCAAAGAGTATTTTCTTTCACAGAAGAAGCCAAAAATCCCCCAATCTATCAATAAGGCATTGTGTACCTATTTATTTTATCCCCATCTTCTATTTCCTATCCCTTCTTCTTTCTTGGGATTTATTGCAAAACTGGAGCTATGAAATTAATAGTAATAATAAAAAAAAATATAATCTGACCTTCAAAGATCTAGAGTCTTCTCTGTCTTGATGCTGAAATATTTTTATCACGCAATGAGAAAGACTGGACTCTGAATGTGGCCTAATCTATTTTCAGTTGGATTAGTTGAACATAAACTGCTTGTTTCTTATGTTTAAATAYGTAGTTTCCATTTACAGCTTAAGACAATTGTCACAGACATAGAATAACTAAGCAGAATGCTTTGGGAAGGATTTATTAGGTAAAATTCTGCAGATATTGGCACTGTGGGAAGACTGTGCGCTGAGCATCTGTGTCACTAGATGTCACTCTTGACCTGGATTTAATTTCTTGCTCAGCCAGAAGTTTGCATTTTAAATTGTTAATCTCCCACTCCCGTCCTACCCTCCCCCTCTTTCCCTTTTTTGCATTTAATGCTCAGGGGATCCTCAAGTTCAGTGTAGCACAACCTGTTGTGCATAAATATTTTTCTTGCCTAAAACCAAGATCAAAATCAGGTCAAATAAAAATACCTGAAACTTGCAATATCATCGATTTCTGCACTAGATCTTCTCTGGGGAAAATAATAAATGGAAGAGGGAGAAAAAGGGCAGTGTTTCCTTCTAACAYGTCTGACTGGTTTTCTATTTTTTTTTTTCAGGGCTTTCTGGCGTAAAGTCCCCATCGTGTGAAATGAAGGGGAGAATATAAATTTTAACCCAAACCATCATCTGCTTTGCTTCTAAATATTTTTCCTTGTATTGAAAAGCAGGGCAAGTGATCTAATACTGTTTCCCATTGAGCTGTGAAGGGTATGTTTCTGCATGTTTCTGTATGTTTCTCGATTTCATTGTGAGCCAGATTTGCTCAATAAATTCAGGGAGAAGTGAGATAAAGGGAAGTTTCATCTTGTTTTTGTTCATCCGGATCTACGGAGGCAGAATATTGGAAAAAAATACTCTGCCTTGCCTTGGTATCTTGCAAGTTCTTGCTTCTCTTTTGGATCGCCGTGGTGCCAGGTACCACCCTCTCTTTGTACTGCTGTGATGCCACCGAGTTACAAATGTGCAGCCTGGCCCGGCATCCTGCAGGTTGTTTATTCTCCTCTGCCCCTGTGAGTGTTTCTCACCCTGCTGTGTCTCCTCACTGAGGAGGTCCCTCGCTGTGCCCAGTGTGTGGTTTCCCTTTCGTGTGTCAAAGCTTGAGGCAAAAATCTCTGCTTTGGTCTCTGAGCAATCCCTGCCAGCACTTTGTTGTGGCACTTCCTGCTAACCCTTAATGACAGATACTTCCCCAGTATTTCAGTTAGTTGCTAATCTGTTAACCTACCCTAAGAAGTGACACTTATAATTTCAATATACTTCAGGTGCAGTAGATGTTCCTCTGCTCCTATCAGCCTTTTCTTTCTTTCTTCCCCTTTCCAGGAGGAAAGTGAACTGTTCTGTCTTTAAGCCTTGATTGACTTATTTCAAGATACCCTTTTCTTAATGACAAAAAATGGACGCACAAGCCTCTCTTGACTTTTGCCTACTGAAAAAATGCCTCAGGTTGATATAGATGCACAAAATTATTATTGAGCTTTCACAAACCGGAAAATATGTTCACACGGTGTTTTTCACAATATTTTTTTGGGAAACTGATTAGGATTTCGCATTTTAAAAAGCAGGAAGGAAAGTAGCTGAATATCTGGAAGGTGAAGTCATGCCCAGTGCTGCAAGGCCTTTAGTTGAAAGTGTGACATGAGATAAAGCAAAGMAGGGAGGTGACAAACAGGTTACCCACCAAACACCGAGTTTTACTACCAAGGAGGAGAGGGAGAAGGGGCTGCTGAGCCATTTGTGACCCTGCTTTTTTCCCCCTTACCTGCCATGGTGACTGGATAACTGGCATTTCTGAATGTAAACCACATTTTTCCCATGTGTTTCTCTCTTGCTGCTGCAGTAAAACAATCATTCTTCATTTTCTTCTGTGACAGCAGTTAGCTCTTACATTGCTACTGCTTGCAGAGCAGCAGGAGCAAGGTATTTTCCCGAGACAGGCTTGGGTTTGCAGGAGTTTGCAGCCTCAGCACAGGGAGCAGCTAGGGAAAGTGAATCCAATGTACATCATACATACATCATACMCTGCCTTTGCTGCTGTGTGCAGAACAGCAGCAATGGGGTTTTAATGGGTATTTCAATGGGGACAAATGTGGCTAAGTTTAGGGTTAAAGTGCTGTTCTAAATGGTCCTCATCCCCAAAGAAGGGTCATCACAATGCCTTYAGTCTCATGAAGGTGAATTTTGAATGTAGAAGTGGGAAAGAAATGGTATRTAATAGTATTTAACTTTTGGGCTAAGTTCTCTGAAATTCAGCAATGTTTATGGTGCTMTGAAGGAAAATACAGATTGCTGCTAYAACTTATTTACMTCRTATGACAGTCACAAATACMTTTWAAAAGTGATCTTGCTCTTGCATGCWGATTCAAAACCCTTYTTGCCTTGTTTCCCCTTCACTGAAGAGGAATTTAAATAGAGCATTTTTTTCCAAGTATTTTCTGTAACACGTGATCATCGAATCGTGATCCCGGGATATGTTTACATTGATTAGCTTGGAGAGGGAAAATAAAGAAAATTACACCAGAACCTTTATTAAAGGAGGATGTAATTAATGACTTCAGATTAATTGAAAATGTTTGCTCTGAAAGTAGCAATTGAGCTCTGTTCTGATTAACTGTTCTCTCACATAGTTTGCAGTCTTGCAAAAAGTGCTATTYTGCAGAGAGCAGAGGGGAAAAATCTAGTATCTCTGCAAAACCTTTATAAAAGAAACCTGTCTTTTTCCATTCTCAAATGTTCTGCACTGCTATAATCGCATTATATAAAAAAGTCCATAGGATTCTTTCACTTRGAAAATCATAGTTCTTCCAGGGCTGAGGACTGTAAAGGGGAAAGAGGCCAGTGCTGGGAAGTTAATCCTGGATGAATTAGTGTTTATTTTTTAAAATAAAATATGTATCTAAATGACTTAAGGTAGTGTCTAGAGAAACATATTTTCCACAGTTACCAGCTTAGTAAACAGATTCTGCCCTATCACCCTAGACGTAGCCTATTCAAACTCCAAAGTATTTACAAAAAATAAAAAAAAATTGCTAAATATTTCTACAGAATGTCTGGACTTGATCATGTGATCGTGTCCTGCTATGTTATTAGCTGCTGTTAAACTAACACATTTTCAAAGAGAGAACATGAGTTTTGATCAATTCAAACTATTAATAGTTATTCAARTTAACAGTTATTGTCATCTATCCCTTCCCTCCTACACGTTTCCTATTTATGGCTCCTCTGGGTGTGTCTAGCAGCACATCTGCCTGACGGATCTCGATTGTGACGATGGCAGCGCCCCATCCTGCACAGCTCGTCTTTGGCACAGATTTCAGGCCTATGGAGGGACCCTGCCAGCAAGGTGAATGGGTGGCCTTTTATTTTACTTTTTGACAGTATTTGGAGCACAGGGAATTTCAAAAAATGAAGAAYTGACCTTACAGCTGTGTCTATTCAGAACATTTAATCTCTGAACTGATTTCTGTATGTTTTTGTGTCATAAATCACAATATATGATCTACCTTGAATGGGGAACCAAGGTGTGTTTTGTCATAGTTGTTAAATAATTGTTAGACCTGGGCCTGGATTTGGGGAATGCCTTACCACTAGTTCCTTCTTATTGCCACTGTCTTTCCCAATATGGATAGTAAAGGCAGGTTTAAAATGCTATTGATCTTTACAGAACTCTTGTATGACATTAACAGGCAGATTCATTTATGCCTTGATCCAATATGCACACACTCACACTGAAATGCCAAGGCATGCAAGATTGCTGCTGGACTTAAAAATGTTCCTGTGAAAAATGAACATTATATTTGCAATTTCTCAGGCAAGRTTTGCTGCATTTAGTATGAAATTTGTTTTGGTAACATGTTGGGTGTTCAACTAGAACCAATGTGTATTAATACATCATAATTTTAGCATTCATGACTCACTGATTTCAGGAAGTAGCTAAATGATAAATATCAGTTCAAGAAAAAGCAAACAAAGAACTTCTACTTTTTTCTCTTTTCACAGAGTTGCCACAAGGAAGCAAAGCATCATTATGGTTTCTTTCAGTTCTCAATATAAAAGGAAGTAAGACTTGATGAAAATCATTGGCTGCAAGGTTTCATGAGAGAAACAAGAGAGAAAGAGAACGGTGCTATGGAAAACCAGGTGTAATTCATGAATAAACTCTCGTTTGTAACTCCTTGGGATACTGCTGCAACACGTGGAATTTTCAGACATGGACARCACAAGGACACAAGACCTTTCTCAGGTAAAGGCAGAAACTGTTACAGCTTATGTGGAAGTGCTATTTGTTGTGTAAAACTGAAGATACTGCCTATCAGAAACTGAAACTTTGGCTTTGTTGGTTATTTCCAAGGAATTTRCAGTGGATTGTTTAATGTAATTGATTATTATGTGATACAAGCTTAGATTAGTGTAATATAATATATCAAGAAGTGTTTACATAAGGTGATCATGAAACAACATTATTGAGCTGTGTGTTCTTAAAGTTGAAATGTGTAAGGTTTTCCTGGCATGATGAAAGGGAAGAGAAAATCAGTCTTCCTATTGCTATGTRTGAGAGGAAATATTGATACTATGTATAATCTACACTAAAAAAYTCATATGGTAATTGGATGGGAAAAACATTTTATATTATAGGTAAAAATAGACTTTTGATAATTATTCTCAAATGTGATGTGACTGATATGCCAGAATTGAAAATAYGTCACTTGGTAGCACTATTGAATTTGTCTGGGAGGGAATGATAGAATATTTTGGCAGAGATTCCAGGATAATGAGCAATTGGAAGAGAGGAGGGGTATGTTAAGAGTAGACTGGCTGGGCATGATGGAGTAGTTTAAATTAGTCCTGGGCAGATACCAAATGCAGGCTTGACTAACAACTGTTGTGCATATTGAGCATAACTTGATTGCTGGAGGGAATCAAGCCCTGTTTCCATCGTCTCACTTTGTTGAGAAGCATTAGATGGTCACTGATCAGATTTACTAGGCAAAACTCTAGACAAATCCAGAGCAATTCCATAAACCAACATGAAACCTCTTTTCTGCTCTCTGGCTCAGAAAAAGAGGGGCACAGGACAAAGTTCTGCCTTGGGCTACCTGTATAAAACATCCACATGTCTGTCTTTCAAAGATTGTGCTGAGGGCTGTACGACAGGTCGCTCAAAGATGAGTCATTTAGCTTGACGGGTATTAATTGCTTCACATGAATTAATGACTAAAGTCTAGTTAAATTGTAGGTCTCATCCAGCACTATTCAGCACAGCAACATGCTGAGATACAGTCAGAACTTCTGATGATGGTGATGTTGAGGTCATTTATAACTGARGGTGTCTGGGACAACACATGCGGAAATAACCAGATGTTTGCTACCAAAAAGGGTTTACATAAATGAGAAYTAGAAAGTTGGAAACAGTAACCAGTCAAAAAATCTTCTCAGTCTTTCTTTTAAATAACCTTCATATACAGGTAAAATGACAAAAGATCCTGAAAAATATAACCTTGTTTGGAATTTTGAATGTCATTCTGGTCTTTGCCTCCCTGATCCACAGGGAGGATCTGGGGTCAAACTGACCATAAGCTGCATCTTTGCACAGCAACTTTAATAAGGAAAACTATCCAAAGTTCAAGCTCTATACCAAAATATGTCAGTGGATAGATGCTCACTAGAACATCGCTATTCTAAGACCTTACAGAACTCAAAGATCAGTTTGTTAATTATTTTTTCTACTAATTAATGTAGAATTCAGAGACACCCAGGAATACCAACTTAAACACCCAGGAATACCAACTTAAACACGCACAGAATAGGTGCTAAACTCTACTGTACTTCATGCTCATCACTTAGATCATATTGGTTAGTACATACTATATTATGCATAATGAATGCAATCTTGATCAACTGTTAAGAATTTTAGCAGCCAAGTTCTTGCATGATATATATCTTTCCTTTACAAGACATTATGTTGCATGATGAGATTGTAAGCCTGAGAATTGAAATATGCATGCTTTTCTGCAAAATAATTAGATGTTACTRTTTAATAGTCTGGTAATCATTGTTTCATCACAGAACTAATTGGGCTATTGTGTTAATAAACAAATATGGTAATCCACAGTAGTTCTTATCACGGTGGGTAACTGTAATTACCATAATTAAAGGCACAGAACATTATTTTAGTTACAACCTGAAATACTTCGGTCAACTGCCTTTGCTATTCTATTACAATATGTTAGGTGCTATAACATTGAAGTTTTATTGGGATGCACCAAGAAAATAGGCAATGAATCGGGTTCTATTACCTGGTTATCAGGTTCTGTATTGAAATCTGAAAGTATTGCTTAATAAATTCAGGACATTTATTTCAAGTTTGTTTGGTGGTCGGGCACCAAAATCAATGGGAGTTTTACTCCTGTATTCAGTGTGTCTAGTATAGATCCTTCTGTAGTAGCTATTTCAAAGRCAATTTGCATCTGCTTATTTAATTCATATTGTACCCATTTAATTCATTCTAACTGACAAAATGTTCAGCAAGATATAGAAGTTTCTTATTACGTAACAGTCTGTTTAGAAAAATTACTTTATATTTGTTAATGTAGCTTGTTTCTGTGAATTTTAACGTTTTGAAGGAAAACAAAATGACAAGGAAGAGGATGTAAACCTGATTTAATAATGGCTTAAGTCTGAAGCGAAAAATGAAAACCCAGTGAACTTGTGCTAAGCACTTTGGCCATTCATCATGCAAATGGCTGTTAGAGCAAGCTGGGAACTAGCTCACCCTGGGAACTCCTGCATTTTTATTGAGATTTCTGCCTCCAGCCTTTGTAACACCAATTGTAATGTGAGGCTTTCCATAAATGYTCTCTCTGGCCATTCACAGTAGCATTCTGATCAGGCATATTTTTAGCATGAAATAACCGGTTAACTGGAGGTACAGTTAACCTCTTAATCATTGCGGTCTGTAGAAAAAAACTGAACAATTTAATTGCTCATTATATGGTGTCTCTCTGCACATATATATCTACATAGAACAATTTCCTTGTGTGTCAGTGTCAAATGTTCTTTCAGAAAGAGAAAATTTGCTGTCATACCTGAATATTCTGCAAATGTGTGAAGCTGTTTTGGTAGACTCACATCTACCAAAGCTGTGAGGRAAATGAGGTTAAAATACTAGCAGGAGATTCAAAATATAAGAGTAAGATTGCTTATTRTAATCTTGCTCTTGTTCAACATGATGTAGGTGAGGCAGAAAGATCATAAATTCAAGGATTTTTAGCAGTGAACATGCCTATAGATAGAAAATGATTCTTATTCATATTTCTTCTATGAAAGCAACTGGGCTTGAGTTATAAAAAAAGCGTGAGTGAAAAACTCACAATAATGCTATTGAAAGACTGTTGTGAATTTTCACTTGAAGACTTTAAAGTATAAAACTGTCTCTTTATTCTCCCAGATTGCCCCTGGGAAGCATACACCTGAGCTTCAGTTATCCCTGCTAAGTAAACTCTATAGAGGATTAGCACCTAAAGGGTATGAAGTGGGAAGCAGGCTGACCGCTGATGTGGCAATTGTATTTGAGCTCTATCAGTGCTGCAGAGTGTGCCCTGTTCTCTCTATGCTTTTGACATGAGAGGACTGTTAAAGGRAGCTGCTTAAATCACGCCGTGCCAAGCGCCATTGCCTGGGCCCTTTGCATGGTTGAGGGCATCCACTTTCCTGCCTCATACTGCCCTGGCCAGTTGTACAAGCCTGGCTGAAACGGGATCCAGGCCATGTGAGTTAGAATTTGGAAAACCTCATTGTATTTCTTATGAGCTAAAGCTTGCTGAAAAAGGTTTCTTTATAGGTCTTGCTCCTTGGTACTTCATCATAACGGTAATGCTGAGGCTGTGTAATACCCAGCCAAGCACTGTCAGTTCTGATAAAGGAGCATATGCTCTCTTGAAAGGATGGGTTTTCAGGGAGCATCTCTCTCTGCATTGAAAGGAAGCTCTCATCATAGGCTGAATGGAGTTTTTAAAAATCTCATTTAAAATCTCTTAAATCTCTGACCGCCATTTTCCCTGAAAATGATGCTTGAAAGTAGCAGTGAAACCATCTGTTCTGTGCATTTGGGCTTGGACTTAATTAGTATGCACACCAAATGTGGAAAAGCATAGCTAGAATGAGTATGAGATTAAGCATGAGACCAAGTAAGGGATCTATCAAAACTGCGTCCAAGACTTCTGCATTCCCCAGTGTCCGTGAGGYGCTTTGTTTCTTCTCGTTGACCACCACTGATGGGGTTTAGGCTTTGCTTGTAGCTATCTTGCTCTACTGCCAAACACCCAAGCTGAAKCTCTTTTGCTCTAGCATAAAATCTGTTTATTCTTGCTCTTCCATGCAGTGACCAGCCTGCTTTCCTTTTCTACAGCAGCTGTTAATTTATTTGAATACACTGACTTCCAGTCTTCTCTGGGCTGTGAAACCCCAGTCCTTTCACTCTTTCTCTGTAAGGAATGTTTCTTCTTTCTCTAACTCTTCTCATTGTCCTGATCTCGACTTCCTCTAGCACGTCCGTATCTTGTTTGAGGATATGGCAAACTTCACCTAATATTCCATCAGAAGCTTTTGCCATTGCTGATCATTGGGAAGATCCCTTTGTGCTTTGCAGGCTATGCTGCTGTTTATAAGCCCCCTAGGGCCTCCTCAACTTTTGTTACGTCCAGATAATGTTGTTAATTTGTGTTAGTTTGTAAATTTGTGATTTTATAGGTGTTTTTGTGAAGAACGTCAGTTTTCCTTTCTGCAGCTGATAGTGCCTGCCAAAGTATAGACTTTTTCATTTGTTGAGCTACATGCTGCTGTTTCTCTAATTTGTCAAGCTGGTTTAGAATTTCTATCCTCTTTGCTGCAACTTACTTGCAGTTCTCTCCACTTTCATGTCAAATTCTGCAAATTTAATAAACAAAATCTCTAGTCTACCGCTCAGATCATTAATGAAAACATTGAATTGTACAAAATCAAGTCAGCCTCCTGTGCAACGCTGCTCAATATAGCCTTTGATTTTTGACAGTGAAACTCTGGTAATTACTGTGTGAATATAGTTTTCTAACAGGTTCCAAATCTGTCAGTACAGTAAGATCCTGCTGAGRATACCCAGGTCTGTTAAATGGTGATCCGGGGAAACACCAAAGTAATTGCTTTGTATTTAGAGCTGTAAATCATCAGCTTTTCAAGGAGAACTTTGTGAAATGTGTAGTTATTGAGACTTCTCAATGTGGAGTAATGTTTAAAAATGGAACTGGGTAGATTTACACCGGTAAAATAATAAATTATAATGAAATATCTTTGGACTCTTCCCTCCGCTATTGAAAGTGGCAGAGTTTTCAGGGTTTTCAAGGAAATCAAGCTATTCTTTGATGAATATCTTCTTCTTTGAATAAATCTTGACAGACATTATTCAGCCAGATATAGATCTGAACAACTAATGCAAAACATTATTACAAATGGATAATTTATTTGATGAATAGCTGCACTATTTGACAAATAATCTTTATGACTGGCTACAAAAGATGGTTTTGTCACATTAAAATATCACATCAGTCATCTGTATTGCTATTTCATGTAAATTACAAGTGAATGCTTTCCTGATACCCCTAATCCTAGAAAAGAGCCTCTCCTTCTGCAAGTGGTAGTTCAGTAAACTTTGGGCTAGGTTTGCAACTGGTCTAAGTGAATGCAATAGGAGACAAATATTGATGACTTTAGACTGGAACTTTTACAGTAATCCAGATTGTGTCCATTGTGTTTGAAGTAACTAAATGACATCTCCAACACACAGCCAGAATGGGAATCAGGGCAAATATTCATAATAAACTGAGCCAGTGCCTTTGATTAAAAAGTCTCTTCTTTTTTTTTTTGAGGAGGTTTAAAACAAAAGTTGCTACTTTAAATTTCRTCACAAGTCAATCACTGCATTGTATTCTAGCACCTATTTTTTAGTCTCTTTATTGTATTTGCTTTGCAGAAAGTGTTGTGTACTGTAGCTGGAAAATGGTGAGTCAAGACAAAATACCCAGAAGGCTTTACCTCAAAGTCACTTTATCCTGCTTTGCTGCATAGAATACAGAATCTTCTATCAGTAAGAGACATTTTTGAAAAGCTGGGCTGTAAAATGAAAATATGAAAATGAAAATAGGACCCTTTGCTAGATATAAATATTCAGGCATATATGTTAAAGCAGCCTATCTCGTGTTGTGTGCAACACTTGCATTCAGTCTGATTTATGCCCAGTAATCCAGGTTATGTCTATAAGGCCAAACAGAGCAGCTGCTTGTGTCTTCCTTCCTGGTCTGAGTCCTTCATTGCACCAGTATGTTTAATAGTTGAGATCACATGTAAGGCTGGATGACAGCCACGTTTCTTGAGCTACATCTCCAGGGGTGGATGTATGCACATGCAAGGAATCTTTTTTATTTCACATTGCTGTCATATTACTGTGGTTCAGGTACAATAGTCCACAGAATAAGAATAGCCTGAGCAAAAGCTCCTGTATGTTGCTGTGCCTTTGTATCTCCAAGTGTCCAGGAATCCTCGGGGAAGAGCTTGATGGGACCTGCACCAGTGTGTGGAGTGGGATGAATGTTAGGTTGGGCAGATAAAGGAGGCATTAGCCTTTTCCATGAACCCTTTCCCATAGTCCTGCCTACCTTCTGCTGCCTTTTCAGACTGTTTAAAAAGGCTCAGATAAAGCAGCTTTACCCCTTTCTGCTAGGTTGGTGTTCAGACAGCCTGAAGGGAGTCATTAGGGTCGTATTTATCCCATCCTGGAGACTACACATGAAACTTTCCACTGCTCTGAGCCCCTGGTGAGACGGGGCTGGAAATCAGGCAAGGGCAGGAGGTTCCAAAAGGGCTGGTGTCGGGTGCGCCTCAGCCAGGGTCCAAGAATAAGCCACAAATCCCATAGCCCTCCATTAATCACATTTTATACCATGTCCAAGCCAAAAATACAAACACCTCACCCTTCGGAATAATAGATATAGTGAGATTGCCTGCAGCCCCACTCTTTTCCTTCAATTGTGAGGGCTGATCTTTCTTTTAAATCAGATATTTATTCTGAGTTTTGGGTGGGTAGTAAAATTTTAATCTGTACAAAACAACTTCTTTAAACTGAAAGATAAGGGAATACAATATTAATGAAAACTCATGTTTTTTCTTAATATGCACTTTTGTAATGGAAATATTTAGGATTTTTTTCTTTTTTAACGGTTTTGTTATCCAACCTTGTAAAAAAAAAGAATGTTCTGTTTGGTTACASCGGTCACTTTCCATTAAACAATATAACACGATGTGACTTAGTGGCATTTCAGTGGATAATTTGACAAAAATCACTTCCTTTTGAGGAAAAAATGCAACCAAAACAAACACAAAAATGAGCATTGCAAAAAYGGTGATGTGCTGGGAGAAAAGCCCCACAGATACAAAACCATAAAGGTCAAGATCTGTTACTCAAGTCTTGTTTGCAAGTAAAAATACCATGCCAACGCATGGCTGTCAAGCCTAAGCAAGCCAGACAGACTTCTGACAAATAATTTTGACAGATCTCATAAGCTGAAAAGCGCCTTTTTTGCCTCTCTCATCTTTTGAAATGTTTCTGTCCTGTTTACAGATGTGCAGAGAGAGAGTTACCAGAAACATTAAAATAACAGGGTGCTGTTAAAAATAACCTGTGCCATGCACTGTCTCTTCTATGCTCTCTGGGGAATGCAATAACTGTCAGCAGTCTAAATCACTAACTAACCTGCCTGAATTTGCCATATGCAGAATGGTTCATTTAGCTTATGCGACCTTTTGCTTGATACATTGCAACTCTTGCTTTTTGGCTCCTCTTAGGAAGCATCCTAAAGTGTGCACAATATATTGTGCAGTCAAACAATGCACAGTCGAAGGAGAATTAAGCAAATACATTATATTACCTATGCACTAAAGCACAGGAGATAAATTGTTCTGTTATTTGTATGAATCAGAGTGTGCTATGACATGAGACTTTGTTATCATTTGCATCCTGGTGGAAAATTTTTGAACCCTTTATGGACTTTATACAAACCTTATGCAAAATGGCCTAACTGTTGTGAAAATACCAACAAACTTATCAAGACTGTCCTATATAAATRGGACTTTGCACTTTAAAGCTGACAGTTTCCTTAAGGAAATTGTATTTTTCCAATTCAGATATATCCATATTCTTGTTTGCTTACACAGGGACTGTTCAGTGGGGAATGATCTTGTTAAAATCTAATCGTATGCAGTGTGTGTGTGTGTGGTAAATATATGGCCATTTAAAATTCAAAACCAAGATATGGGGGTCACTGTAGGAACCTCATGCGCCTTAGAAAGTACGAATGAATTACCAAACTGCTTTTATTCTTTCCTCAATGTTTGCATTGCTATTTGCAGCYGGGAACTATGCCATAAGTTACCTTTATATTAGCAGTAAAAATCCCGAGGCTTTGAAAATGGAATATTTCTTCTTTTACTCCTAGTTTTATTTGTAGGCTGTGAAAAAATACAGTGCATCTGTAGATCAGGAGCAGATTAATATGTTGGAAATTCTCTAAGCTTAAGCATGTTTAACACAGTGGGGTTTGGAAAAAAAAATGTAAACTGTGGATTTAATGGTCTCTGACCACTGTCAGATGAAAGGTTATTTATATGTTGCCTCTGAGAGCTGACGACTGTGSTGCTCCCATGGGTGGAGAGGTGCTCGTTGCTGGGGCTGATTCCCTGCAAGGCTGCAGTGCTGATGCTCTTGGCAGAGCGGGTGCAACATCTTCACCCGGAAAATTTCTAATGATCCTGATTTAGCTTTCCCTGTGTTTGTATGTGGTATTTTACACTATGGGTAAGACACAGGGGAGCATGCAGAATTAATGTTTTCACTTCTTGCTAGATTTTCTAACTAAAAAGGATTTCCTCCTGGCAGTTCTACCTCCAGATGTTACCACCCTGTCTTTTACAATTGTAAAAGTCCCTGTGTATTTGATATCTTGTAGACTTTCACCCTGTTTCAAAGGGAGATTATATTTGCTGGGCAGATTGTCGATAGAACATAAAATATGAATGAAATTGTAATTTTATGGCAAATATTGGAGCTGTCAGTGTCACAAGTACTGTGTATCCTCAAAAGCCAGATTAAAAAAAATCCTTAAAATATCTCATTGGCTTTTTCCTCCAGCTAAATCAAGAAAAAATCCTCAAAATTATGAACATGGTGAAAAATAAAGAAGTGAGCATTGAGGGAGCTTTGCATTTGGCACAGAAAGAGGTGTATGCTGAAAAGGTAAGGTCACTACTTTGATCTATTTTGCAAGATGTTCATGCATAAGAGTGCTCTGGAAAGCCCATTTGTGTGTTAGGAGCATATCTGTGCTTCTTTAAAATGTAGTCCCAATATGTGCAAACCTGTACACCCCAGTTTACAGCCAGACAGATCAGATAGGTTGGACTCTTCTCTCACACTTGTGTTGCCTGTCTTTTTGCTTTTGGCTCTGGAWGATTTTTACTGATTTTTATTCTAAGCTTCTATTGCAAGAAAAGAAACAACTGCCTGAGAAATAAGTTGTGATACTTGCATTTATGTGGCATTGTCACCTTCTCTGGGTATTGCAGCTTAGTGTTTCTGGACTTAACCATCTGCACATGTGTCCAGCAATCATGAGTCCTACTACACGTTTCAGCTTAAAAGCAAAAATTCTGAATCTCAGAATTCCTCTTTAATGCAGGAGGAAAATATAAGCTGACAGGGAGACTTTGGGAGATAACTGTTGGTTTTAAGAACTCACAGTACTGTTAAATGAAGCAGAGAAGATGGAAGAATAACTATAAGTTAGATTTCAGCTTTCCTCTGATTTTATTACACCAAAGAGACCCTATTGCTGTATGTAAATTGAAAGGATGTGCCTTTGTTGCAGAGGAAATCCCCTAATTAGCAAGACATTTTTTTATAGATTAACTGTTATAAAACAACATGCTGGAAGAGGTCCYTTCTGTACTTCTGCTCTACTAAAGCCGTTGTGATGACTAATTATTAGAACGAAATCAAATTTAATATAGCTTTATCATGACCTTCCCTTCTGCGCCACCACTGAGTGCATTTTTTCAAAGATCATCATGCACATGGTGGAGCTGGCACTGAGGCCAGATGACAGATTGYATATCCTTGTACACTGTGAACAAGTATTTGCCTTTTTACTGCACTCTCTTCAAGGGTTTGTACATATTTTTCTTTAAAGTCAGCTATGAGCTTTTTTGCTAGTCTGTTTAATAAACTGCTTATACACATATGTTTTGAAATGTTCAGTCCCAGGGGCTCTGTTTGTTTCTCCCTGCAAACCCAATCCTCCTGTTTTCAGCTCTGCTTTTGCCTTCCATCCCAATCTTATAGCCCTTCATTATCTCAGCAGAAGTTGTGGATCTTTGGACTTGTACAAAGGAGAACAAGAAGGCATTTCCATGCATCTTCACAGCTCTTCTGCAAAGCCTCCAGCTTTGCTCGAACATGGTTCACAGAGGGAGATTTAACTTCAATAGAGCACTATTGAATCTAATGGATAAAAGATAATGCAGAGTGGACATATAGTTGATTTCTCTTTTTGTTTGTTTGTTTCTTTTTTCAGGATTCCCAGGATTTACTAACTGGCTCACAATTTAATTTCAGTATCTACAAGCACAAACACTATCGGTGGCAGAAACGAATTTTGCAGGTGATTTTAAAATTCTCACTTTTGAAGAAATACACTAAGCTCAATAAGTGATGAAAACAGTTTAAATTTTTCTGTGGTTCAATATATGACCATTAATAAAACCTACCAGAGCAGCACATGATACTGAACTAACTTTCTGCCTTTTAGACCAAAAGTAGTCTGGGAGCAGTAAGTGTCACTTCCTCTACTGAGTCACCTACACACATGGGKGTGTGTGTTTGTATACATAGATATATAAAAATATATGTGTGTGTGTATGTATGGGCATATGTGTGTATTTATAATATWCATACACAATGGGAAATCTGTGGGTCAGATCTAAAGCAAAACTCTGCAATGTTTATGTAGGAAAGTAGCTCCCAATAGAATCTTCTTTCCTGACACAGAAGCTGCTGGATAAGAGCAAYCAGCTTCATTTTAGGCATAGGTTGAATCCAATAGTAATTGAATCTCATGCTAATAGCTTGTGCTGCTACTGCTGCTGAATGGGAAATATTTACACTGGGTTGTGTAAGATGAAAGAAATTTCAAAATAATAATACTTCAGAGTGATAAATGGATGTAYATTTATCAAAAGAGATAGAGAAACAATAACAATGAATATATATTTGTTTTGTAACTAAAACGAATATAGTACAGTATCTTGATGATGGAATGTCACTTTTTATTGGCAAAGTAGATACATATTCTGTGCTGGTACTTAATCTAAATGCCTTTGCATTTGTTGTTGTTGGCGATACTCTTTTTCCCTTTCAATGAAGAGAAAAGACTGAATGAGGTAATGATGAATTTGTTATTTCAGATTGATTTCAACACAAAGACCATGTTTAACATTGAAAAAGGAATTATTAAGAAACAGTTTCCCTTCTCACAAGTCAAAGCCTGTGAAGATGCTGAAAGGAGACGCTTCAGCATTGTATTTCATGGGCGCCAAGATTATGAGTTGGAAGCAGTGTCTCTTGATGATAAAAGGAAGGTAAGTTTTTACACTGTCAGATTATTATAGATAGCMAATAGTGTTTTGATAATAGCCAGTAGGCCCTGACCATACGTAAGCATTATTGTGCTGTGCACTGCAAACACTGAAGCGTGTAGATCTTTAGTCTTAGTAGAGGAAGGTGGACTCAGGATCAAGTTTGGCCTTAGCACTTGGCTAATTTTCACTCTGATTGAAGATGTGTGGCCAGCTAAGGATTGATAATAGAGGCAATGGATGCATTTCTTCGACTAGACCTTGAACATAGTTGTCCTGACACTGAGACTCTGAGAAAAAAGMAAGCCAAAGTGATGATGACATGCACAACTGAATTTTAATTGAGGTTTTCCAGATAGCTGTTTCTTTGCTGTATGAGATATGTATTTATAAAAATAGATTCATTTAAGAAAAAAATGAATGAGGAAATGAGTGAGGGATTATGATACTGTGAAAAATAGCTAGGAATTAATCTATTACAATCAAAATATACTGAAATTAAAATTATCAGMAGGGAGTGTATGTCCAATTACTAGATTCTTGTGCAGTTAAATGTTGCCAGATATTGCTTGCTTTTGAGAAGTTCCTTTTTAAATCTCAGGTTCAGTCAAATACTCCAAGCAATATAATGAGACTTTACATTGAAATTTGAGAAATTCATAATGTAAATTCATAATGTAAATGCCAGCCTTCCACATGAGTGCAAATATAGATGTTAATGTTCAGGGGTGCCCAATACCTGGAATTCTTTTGTCGCATTAGTGAAGTGCTGAAGCAAGCTGCACAATTTGGGTTGAGATGCAGCCCATCAGAAAGCAGGAAAGAGKTTTTGTCTCCAAGGTTTTGATGTAGCCCATGGACTTCTTTTTGCATGTAGAGTCATCTCTGATGAGACTTTTCAGTTTACACCATGTAGAGAAGCTTTTTCCCAGATGAACAGCACCTTGTGATTGATTAGGTTAATTTTTAAAATAGATTACATTCAGTAGTAGCACTCATAACAGTAACTTTTGTCTGTAAAACGCTCAAGCATGGCCCTGTGTAATGGTTTGAATTCACACCTGACTTACTCCATGTTATTTTGAATTGTAGCCATTTTTTTCTATTATGTTCATTTGAGATACCAAGATGGTTCAATTACTAGTTGAACTTGGAGTGTAATAAACTTGCAATTAGGTAGCTTAGCATCATAGAAAGGCACTATTTACTTTATATTAAATTATTCTGTCTATTTGCATGCTTCTTATAATGTTGCCTATGGTTTTTTTATCCCTAAAGAAAACTCTACCTTTTAATGTCTAGTGCAAGGAAATTACTACACAAAATATGGTCTGTATTGTCACTTCTTGCACAGATAATGTACCTTCTGAGCAGAGTTATACAGAGTAATTCACACAAGAGATCAGCAGAGTCCTGTACTGGAAGAGCTCCGGAATATGATGTGATCCATGAAGGACTGCTGGATTTGCAGCAAAACAGTTTTACATCCRTTGAATGGGTGAAGTACGAACTTTATCTTTGTGGATCTCTGAGCTGTGGGTTTTATTAACATTTCTGATTAATACTTTAAATTAGGACTCAATTTTTTGATAATTATTTAATTATTTTTTAGTTAAAACTTAGATGCCTAAATGTACGAGATGGAAACATGAGAGTTAGTTGTTAGCCTGGTAGCAGTATGTGCTACAATGACCTTCTGGAGTGTATGAGAGGCCCCATATTCTTAATGATTAATTAATGATGCTCAGAGAGATTTTAATGATAAGGCTTCTTTATTTAACATTTGTACTCTTTTAATACTCTGTTTTCAGACAAATGAAAAACTAAAACATATTAGCAAAGCAAAAAGTGTAGGAGTAATTCCTTGACTTGTACTGCTCAAATAGCTGTCTTGCAACTCATAATTCATTATTTTCATATTCTGACATTCTCTTCTGTGCAGATGACCAATCAGGGTGGCCTAATTGTCGGTGGTTTTAGAAAAAGAGTCATTATTCAATAGGAAATAGACTGTCATCACCACTTCTTGTGGCCCCTAAACTGAAACAAATAAGAATGACTTTGCTTCATTTTGGCCTATTACTGAACTAGTGAGTTATCTGCAATGGTGTTACGTAGTTTGCTACCTATCCTAAAAACAACCCGCTCTTCCCTTCAGACAGCTTCTAAAACACTCCTGKTTTTTCATGGTGGGGCATTGCTTGTACTGTCAAAGAAATGTGTGAGAGATAATCTCCCTAGCAAAAACTAATGAAAAAAAAATTAACATTGTAATTATCTGCACATGGTAATTATCTCAAAAGATTTCACAGTTCACAGAAAATGATTTTAATTGTTTTTAAAAAGCTACTGCTGTATGTCTTGTAAACACAATCCTCCAGTGTGTCCCAGGATTTGTTACCTTGCAAGATCTAACAAGTTCGTTAACAAACAAAAATTGATTTTTATTTATCTTGTGAAGTAAAGCCCTGGTTGCTTTTCACTTGCTATTAATCCCTTCTTTTTTTTGCAAA
This sequence comes from Eudromia elegans, assembly GCA_003342815.1. NCBI lineage: Eukaryota > Metazoa > Chordata > Aves > Tinamiformes > Tinamidae > Eudromia > Eudromia elegans. Next base: position 2,744,108 of record PTEX01000028.1, on the reverse strand, counting down.
GTAAATAATGGTGGAAATATTTGAAGATACGATTAAACTGTAAGTCCCTGCTTTAAAGAAAGAAGAGATCAATATAACTGCGAGCTCCATTAAACAATTCTTATCACTTTGTTTATGTGGGAATAGTTGCAATTTATATTTTATGCTTAATTCTTCTGGTGCAGCTGAGCTTATTTAAATTCCTCATATAACACCTTAATCAACTAGCCCCACCTTGAAGAGAAAGAGGAGGGAAAGAAAGGTCTGATGGAACTGTCAGAATGATAAAGAAATGCAGTAACCCCCAAAGAAATGAGAATGCAAATGCTTAAATAAGAATACAAGCCACATACTTTAGCCCAATATTTTTGCTGAATATTGAAGCTTTGTCTGGGTTATAAGGAATGGAGGAGAATCTTCGAGGTGAGACTCAGGCATAAGATTCTGCTGTGGTAGAAACTGCATGTGGTCAGCTMATTTGTGCTCAGAATGGTTTATTTTCTAAAGAGCAGTGTACACAGTTKTGGGCAGTATGAGCCAAGTGACTTCTGATTAAAACCCTCAGAATACTGTGACAATTTCTGCCATGTGGCCCTTGGGAATGTTCAAGATGCCTGTGTGGAAGCATTTGCAAAAGGGAGAGTTGCTGGACCACAAGAATGTGCACCAAGTTATATTGTGGTGACTTGCTTGTAGCCTGCTGTCAGGAAAAGCTGGAAAACTCAAACTCTAAAGCCCTGTGCTGTTGTGTGTTGCAGAATCACAAAGAAAATTCCTTTAGAGGTTCACAGTCCAAAAGATCATCCATAGCAAGCAAATGAGGGTAATAAATAGTATGGGAAGGACAGAGTGTAGATAAGAATTTACAGGATCTCTGTAATTTTCCATTGATAATCAGATCCTGTTCTTAACTCTAGTGCTTTTGTTAGATCACAGGAACAGCAGGTAGGAAGAGTATATTTTATGTYACAGTTTTAGATGAGACTAAGTCCTTATCTCAAAGGCTTTATGCTTTAGACCAATAGTTTTGAAATGTTAATTTAGCAAAGGACATTAGGAAATGTTATAGGAATGTGGAGACTTACTGACCTGAGAAATAAAGTGCTTTGACAAAGGCAAGAAAACTTCTGTAAATAAGTGCTCATGAGTGAACTCTATCTCCATTCCTTATTCTTCAGGTACTTGGTGCAACTACGTGAAGGAGAATTGACTTTATATTGCATAGGTCTGGGAGGAGAGAACAAGAGTGCAGACCCTGTAACAAATACAATTAATTTGTCAGGTGGTGATGTGAGTGTCAGCAAGGAGAATGGATGTGGTACCTTTTCAGTCCAGACCAAAGAACACAACTGTTTGTAAGTATAGTTGATAATTAATACCTTTTTAAGGCAGAACTGAAAGCAAGATCAAGAAAAAAAAGTATCTCAATGTCAGCAGTGGAGAAACTTAGGCATTCAGAATTATATAGACAATATATAGGCAACGCCTCCTATGGCAGTGTTACAGCTTGCTGAGTATTTTAAGTCAGAATCAAAAGTATCACAGTATAGAATTGGGAAGATGCATTGAAATGCTGCCCATAGAGACTGTCTAGTGATCACATTGGGAGCCMGTGAAAAGATGCATCATCAGCCTGGTAAGGCAGATATCTGAGCAGCAGCTTCTGGMTAGTTTGGATACTAAGCACAGGGGGACTTTGTTCACCTTGTCACGAGAGGAGGAATTATGAGGTAACTGCACCGCAAAGTCAATATATGGCAAAACTTCAGCTCTCTGACCTTAGACACCTAAACAGTTGGCTCATGACKGAAAAGATCAGAGTCAGCAGCACGAGGTGATTTTGACAGCCAAAGCTGTGGAACATTATTCTGCGTAAATAAGAAATATGGTGGCTGTATTAGCATGTTTACATTTCTTTGTGTTCACATATGACATTCTTAAATTTCAGATTTCGGATACCCTTCACTGTCCAAAACATCAGGACAGAGGATATTGGCAAGCTCCAGAATGAATGGGTATCTCTTATAGAAAAGTACAGTCAGCTGTGGAAGGGGGTTTCGCTGCCTCGGGAAGGGTCTCAGGAATGCATCTCCTCTGAAGCTGATTATGAGGAAGTTACTGTGTCTGTGGGTGAGCAGACAGAGGATGCTCCCCACATCCGTGTGAGCCCTGCAGCAACCAGTCCAAGAAGGTCTTCTGACCCCCCGGCCAAGCCTGCAGAAGAGGACGCAGCGCCAGCATCACCACCTCCGCTTCCCATGAGCAAGGCTGAGGTGCCACCAGCCCCCGCTTTCCCACAGCCCTGCAGCCTCTCTCCATTGGCAAAGAGAACCAAAGCCTTTCACTGGGATGTTGTTCCCTCAGATAAGGTGAGGRGGAAACTCATGTAAACGTTAAAAGAAAATCCTAACTTAACACATACAGTTATCATAAAAGTACAGTTGTGTCACAAAATGAATTGGATGCTCTTCTGTATGTTAAGATGAAAAAAAATGACTCTCTTCTTTTGGCCTCTTATTTACCTTGTTGTGCCTGTATTTTTAGATTCAGAAATCCTTCTGGGGAGCATGTGATCCACACAAGAGAAAAATAGATGAGTCTAGACTCTATGATCAGTTCCAGGACGTGGCAATATATTCCAGCAATGAACCTTCAGTGAATCAGCACATCATATTGGATCAAAAAATTGCACACAACTTCAGTAAGTTATTAATAAAAGAGCTATGTACTCTTATCTGGAAGTTGGGGACGTGCACTGCATGCATCTTGCATTTGCAATTTCTGCCATTTCTTTGCAAAGGAAGCGAGCCCATGTCTAAATGATATTGTAATTTCAACACCTGTTGACTCATTTATTWAAAAAGTAACTCAATTGCTTTAATTATGGTCTTTAGTATCATAAAGAATAGAAACATCAAGGTGAGRGCAGTATTTTTAGAATAGTATTATAATACTGTTATAATTAATAACAGCAAGATGAAATAAAAAAGAGGGAAAATATAAGCTGACTATCAGGAAAGAGTTTCCCAAAAATGCAGTCCAATGGGCTATAGAAAAGGCAACTGCTTTAAACTTAATGCTTTGGATGTGAAGTCTATACAAGATGAGCAAGTGCTGTGGGCTGATTGATTTTTAATGACCCACTGTGTCCCTACTTCATGAGGTTTACCTCATTTTATGAAGACCATAATCTTTAGTTTTAAAAATGATAAAACAATCTCAGCTGTTGGCAGCCCGTTGACATGGCTTCCTGTAAGATAGCCTSTTACGCTGCAGAGTTCTCTTCTTGTTGTACAAAATCCATGATTATGTTATCAAACAGTGATGCTAACATAAGCTCTTATATGAAGCCTGTGAAGCTGATGTTAAGACTCTGCTTTGAAGACTTTTCAGCCTTTGGGACTGGCTAGGTGAAATAAGTAAAAGAAAACTTGGCCAGGAACTAGTACTTTAAATGATCTGTTTGGTCCCTTTCCTACACAGAGTTTAAGGATATTAATATAGGTGGAGATAGTTTGCCATAAGAAGCCTCTGAGACACCTAGCAGCCAGRTTCCAGGGGCTCTGCTGGCCTATTTCTAGACATGCTCTAATAGCTCAGACTGAATTTCTGTCTGGAATGATCACAAACCAGATCCTTCTTCATCAGATCCTTATAGCAGGTAGGATTCTGCCATRGGGCTAACCTACAGTACTCTTTCACAGCTAATGAAACAGTTCAACATACCAKCCTAATCTTATTTCTAAATTGACGAAAAAGTCCTTCAGTTACCCTATTGAGAAGTGATAGATATTAAAGGGGAAAGAGTGATTGTTCTTCAAAGGCTACTCTGCTTTCTCCTACAACCRGAGATGTTTTGCCAAGAAAAATCTGTAATTTAGCACTGTTTTAAGAATAACCTGTGTAAAGGATTTGGGATAGTTAAGTTTTTGAAGTTGTAATTTCAGCTTTATGAATATTAATAAGATAGAATACACTTTGGAGATCTTGTAAAGTTTTGATTGGCAACTATAAACGGAAATAACTTGCTGTAATTATTGCATCCATTGACCAAGATTTTGAGGGGTTAAAAGGAGGTGATTGATTTTTTTAAAAAAAAAGTGCTGTTGTAGATGAAAAGAGTCCTGTAATAGTGCTTTTATCTGCTACATTATTGGCAGATTCTTTTAGGAAATTTCTTTCTTTTGGTTTGCAAATTGCACCATTCTCCCTTTTGATCCTTTTTCACTTAACTTTTCTCATTGAGACTTTCTACATCTATTTCTTAATCCTACCCTTCAAGTCCCATCAATGAAAGTTTTGACTTGTACTTATAATGGACATTACTTAGATCAAAAGGTAATTTCATCCTGAGAATTTTGATTAATCTTCCCACAAGTGCTGCAAACCACWGTCCTTAAATTAATGAATAAAAAAATGGAGAAACAAGATGCCAGTGAATAAAGTTTCCTGAATATAAAATCCTTATTTTGCTTAGAAAATACTTTGAAGTGCAACATCATGGCATTGCTGAGAAAAAATCGAGAAACTGTTAGTAACTGACTAGGGGGTAAATATATTAAATTATTTATTTTTGAAGAAGAAATTGCTTATAGATATTTCTTTGAKTGAAAGCTTAAAAAGAAGACCTAAACATATCTGCTTCTAAGTGTGGGTGGCTGCTATTGAAGAGCAGTAGACTTTTATTTGAATTAAAGACATCCCTCCCTGTAGTTGTCCAGATTTTCATGAGTATTCTAGAAAATGAGTTCAACAGCTATAGTGAATTATGATTTTATTAGGGAGATTGGAAAACTAATTCTGTATCTGTACCACAAGTATTTTTCATCAGCAATACAGTTCTTGGAATATGTATAACCAAGGAAGGAACAGAAGCATCTCTCTGTGACCTTTGTCTAACCAACASAGAAAATTTTGAATTTCATTTGTTAAGTATTTGTAGCTGATTACTGTAGTAAAGTCTGAAGATCAGGAATTATTCAATGGCTAATTTCAAATACAGAAAATGATCAAGAAAATCTTAARTGCTTTGTGGCCTCTTTGTGAATGTGAAGCAGATAAATTTCAAAATCAACATTTTATTTTGAATTATTAACTCTGTTACAATCTATAGACATCTTCCTACCTCAAGAAATTTAAGGGCATAGGAATGTGTAAGATAAGGCATATGTGGAAAAATGATTCCGCCAGGCTTAGCACTAAAGCTGGATCTTATAACAGAATTAAAGGGGTGGAAAGTCTGTTAGAGGAGTATACCCCATTGGCCAACAATTTCCTGAGAGTTATTATTGTATGATTTAGGCCACAGTAAGTTTCTATTACCTGAAAAGCTCTGAAATATTTTAGAATTRGAGAAAGAAAGGGTAAATCATACAAATCCTTCCTGAGGTGGTCTTCCCAATGCTAGTGTGCTGCTCAGAAGAGTTCTGCYGGTGCAGACTCTAGGGCAATTTCATGGCAACACTATTCTCATGCTAAATTTTCTCACTTTCTCTGTTCATCCCTCGTGTTCACTTACTTCCTTGTGTTTTCTTTTTCACTCCTTTGTCCTTTGGTAATGATGGCAGAGAGGTTAAGGAATAACATGACAAAGTGACTTTTTTTTTTTGGAGCAGCAGCCTTCCTAATGGATCTTTGCCTGTTTAGGGGAGAGACACCTTATTTCTATTTCTTTTTCATACTGTGCAATATGAGCCACACCTGTGTCTGCACAGAAGTCTTAAGATGTTACAAAAATTGTTTGTCACATTTTAGAATGACAAGGAGTATCTGTCAATGAGATCTGCCACGGACAGTATCAAAACCTGCTCTTTGAGTAGTGTGGAAGAAATGAGCAWTTCTGTCTCCCAGGTTGCCTTCATTTGTGATTAATTATTATTGCCACAACTATAGCTACTTTCTTTTGAGCAATGGAAATGCAATAAAAGTAAACAAAATCAAAAGAAATAGAATATTTAATTCCTTTAATTTTCTGAGTGCAGACAAATATATAATAGTAAATACTTGAATATCTTCCTGTAACAGTGCCTTGATAGTTCTATCACAAGCATTGACTATATTTTGACAGAAAAATAATTTTGCTTGACTATAGCTACATATATTTAAAAGAAAGACTGAATTTTCACCTTAGCATTAGCAGCTACTAAGTGAAAAACAAATTTTATCTGGGATGCAAATATGAAATGTTTTGGTGTTTTTCTTTCCCTTGAGCTTTTTCCTCCAAGTAATCTAAGAACTATTTTCCCTCAGACATTTTTCTGAAAAGTTTCAGAATAAAACCAAGACAGCTGAAAGAAAAATTGTACATTATACATGAGGAGAGTGGTGGACTTACGGATGAGCAGATTACAGCACTAAGAAGGTAATCTTTGGGGTTCAATTTTTTATTTATGATAAGTGGTACTTTTTGCAAAAAGCATAATTTTCTACCCAAAATGGGAAATTCAGGAAAGATGCTGCTGTGGCTTTGAATCTCTCCTGACTATGAATCTCAGTCTTTACAGYTAAGATTATACAATGTTCCCCAAAATGTTGCTCTTCCCTGTGTTTTTTAGGGAATGACAGCAAGCCTGACATGATTTTGAACAGGTTACAAGAAGCAGAGTTAATAGAAGAATGGATTGTGATAGTGAACAGCTGTGATTTAATGGGAACACTTCACAGTTTTACCTTTTATTAAATAAAAAAAAACATAAGAAATTCTGTTCTCTATATAAGTATTCATTTATAAAGAGGAAAACAAATTGCTTTGGAAAGGGAAAAGATATTAAAGATATAAGTATTTCCTAGTGGCAGAGATTCGGGCCTCAAAGCAGAATGCAATTTTTTATATTTTTAAAAAAATGAATTATATTCAGAGAAATAGATTTTAAGAGTGTAAGCAAACTATTGGCATGTAAAATTTGTAGGAARTAGATTGCATCTTTTGGAATAGTTTATGGCATAGGAAGAGAGCAGGTCCTAGTTTAGCATCCTTTATGCAGCCAACTCTCCATTCAAGGCAAGTGACACCTGCGCCTTTTTAGGAAATAAATTCATATGAAAATTTAATGTGAAACTGCTTTTTGCTTCAAAATGAGAAAATATTAGTTTTTGGCTAAAGAGAGTCTGGAAAAAGATGATGCTGATGAGGAGAGTGAGGAAGTAACGTATTTTGCTACAGACATATCTACTTGTAGTAGGCATTAAATTAATCCTGGCTTTGAAATCCTAATCTCTACATGAAACTGATCCTGGTTTTGAAATCTTAATCTCTACATCAACATTAATTATGTCTGTACTTAGAAGGTGGTGAGAATAGAAAAAGAGTTGRGTAACATGTAGAATTAATGGTACTATGTGAGATGACTTGTAGAGAGATTGCTTGACTCGCAAGGGACACGTGGCATTCTCTGGGAAATAGATAGAGTTTATAGAAGTGAGGGGAGGTCTTGAGTCCTGTAGCTCAGGATAGTACCTGGGATAAATGGTCATCTCCATTGATGACTGCAGTCATTGCTCCCCATTCCCTCTGAAGGAGAACAGTGCCCAGGGCTCCCACAGAAACCAATCTGAACTGCTTGATGTGTGAAATGTTGAAATGTGTAAAACAACATTCAAGAAAGGATATCTGATTTTCATTTTCTGTTTAACAGGTATATGCCAACATCAAAAGATGTAGAAAGGTACCAGTCCTTCAGGGGGTCCCCTTCAGAGCTGCATATAGTTGATCAGTTTATGTTAGAGGTAAGAAAGCACAGCAGCCATTAAAAGACACCATGCAATTTCTAGAACAATCTCTTCTAGATAACACTGCCACAAGAGCGATGGTTTGGAACTTAAGTTTCCAGTCACAGCTAGAATTAGGGTAAGAGCATTTATCTGAAGGAATATATTGAAATTATAAAAAGAATTTTTACCCCTTTGCAGTTCCAAGTAGCGTTCCTTCCCCTTCCCTGAAAATAGGAATGGTTTTATTCTGAGCTGGTTTTCCAAAAATTTCAAGTGTAAAATTGTGTGCAATTAACTGTTCTTGTTCACAAGAAATGTGTCCTATTTTTCTTTTTTCKTCTCTTTTTTTCWTTAGTAGCATCTGTCTCTATGTGCAGGCACAGTGGGTTCCTGAATGTTTATATAGAAACCAAGCATGACGTGATTTCTGTTTGCCATCATAGATCTATCATATTAAGGACTGGAATAAGATTAATAAATGAGTACAGAAACTAGGAAAACTATGTTGTAATTGAATTGCTCGATATTTGGAGAGAGACATGCATGCTTGAATAGAAACATGGGCTTGGATTCCTTTTCTGTTTTTGCAGATGTGTAAAATCTCACATTTAGGCCAGAGGTTGGATCTCCTGCTTACTGTACGCGAGCTCCCTGCGAGCATAAGAGATTTGGAGCCTGTAAGTAACGTGCCTATTTCATAGTTTGCTTGTAATAAAAATCTACTGATTCAGTAACAGAGGACCAAACAGCCTCAATGCAGATTTCAAGCTATGTGCTTGGGTACAAATAGAGGCTTTTTAGTCTTGTGGAGCTGGATGTCCCTGTTCCAAACAGCTGCTTTWCCTGTCAGGCTTTACCTATGCTTCAATTCCAAATAAATTATTTCAACACAGCCCTGTTTCAGTCCAAGATTTTGCTTGTTTTCTGCAYGGGAATGAAAGCACATTTGGAAAGTTGCTCAAAGTCAGTGTTGTTACCCTTTGTTTGACTGTGATTAAAACCATAGTAACAGTGAACAAAACTCAAAAGAGGAACAGATGGAGAACACTGGGGAGATGCACAGACTTCTGACCCTGCCTGTGATAATATGACACCTTTGCTATCCTCTGCTGAAACCAACTATTTGAAAATTTGGAAGCTGTGCTATAGTGACTGCTTTGAGGGATATTTATTGCTTATTGAACAGCTGATTAGTTCTCCAAGTACTTCCTTACACATCTATATAACRTGTAGATTAGACACTTAAAATTTATTGGGCAATTTGAGTATTAGCTTTCAGTATTATTTGGCCCTCTGATGTACCATGAATGTTTTAACAAGGRCTTTCAAAGCTCTGACAAGTTTTACATTTTTTATGTTGCTGGTTGATCAAGATAGGTGTGGCAGTAGAGAAAAATATTCATTTCCTAATTTAAAACAAAAACACCTCTTGTATCTATAGACCTAGAAGGGAGGTGGCTTCCCTTGGGMAAAGAAAAATGATGTTTGATTACAGGAAATTATTATTCTTTGTGGGGAAACTGTACCAAGAATTTTGATAGCAGTCTTCTAGCTGGTATAAACAGATGGGAGAGAGGGGAAATATGGAGAACCTTTCACTGAGCTTCAGGCTATCCTCTTCCCTGGATGCCTGACATTTGGTGCAATCTGGTGCATTCAAACAGCAAAATACTTTTTATTCAGAGTATTTTTAAAAGCTGGGGTTGAAGTTCTTCTGGCAGGGCTGATTTGGCAGCCAGAAAGGATGTGACCTCCAACCGAGGCAGGGAGGCTGCGCCAATGCCAACTTTATCTTGGTGGCAGAATATTGACGGGTCTTTCCTGAGCCCCTCTGGCCTGTTCTCCAAAGGAAATTAAACAGAAAGGTATCAGCTACCCTGTGACTTATTTACCCCAGCTRAGAACAATGAGGCCCTGGCAAAGGGAAGGTAAAGATGCCAATGTTTTCCTCATATTTTTAACCTAAACTGAAGGAATATGTATRTATTTCAGTTAATAAACCAGAAAATCCAAGCATGTAAGCAGCTGCAGTCCAGCCAGAAATTTATTGCTGTCTTGGAGTACATTTTAGCCATTGGGAACCTTTTAAATGAAAAGGCAGGAAAGGAGAAGGCTAGAGGATTTCGACTGTCGTCTTTGATGAAAGTGAGTAAACATTTTGCTTGTCATTAAAATCATCACATTATATTGTATGTTGCCCATTAATGTTAAATTGTCCTGAATGTGAAGAAAAACAATCATTTTTAAYGAATAGCTACCATTCTAGCATCTGCTCTTGCTTACACAAGAAACGAAGTCCAGTTTAACAATGTATTCCTTAATGTGTATCATAAAAAGATGCATTTCCCCATTTTAGACAGCAGTGCTGGGTATGTGCGGGCACTGTGCTGTTGTATACACTGCTTTTCTAAAACATAAAAATACTATTTGCTCTGCAGCGGTTTTAACCAACAAAATGCATGTGAAACTTGCAGAGCAAATGTCAGAGCCTTGGTGAACTGTGGAAGAGGTGATTGGATGCGTGGTGTGGGGAGGTTCAAACTAGGGGCTTTGTAGTCCTAAAAATACCTCTGAGAATCTGGAAACCCACTATACACTTTAAAGATAAATATGCTGTTCCCTCCCCCATTTTTCTCAGTGTAGTTCTTTAAGAGATATGAAATGRTGTCAAAAAGTAACAGGATTTCACCAGTGCAGAACTGGTGAAATCTGCTGGCCCTTTGCAGCGGTCCCACAAGCTCCAATAGTTCTCTGGTGGGTGGTGGTGAAGGGAAGGAGAGTTCTTGTTCCGAGCTCTGCTCTTCCCTGGCAGAGATCTGCCCTTCAAAACCCAGCTTTTAGCTCTTAGTTATTTACTTGTGCCTATGCTGACCTACCACTTGCATGACTCTAGGCTGAGTTTTCTGTTATTTACCACTAGAATATGTGCCACTGAGCACAGGGATTTTTTTCCCTCCTCTACACAACAGTGACAGAGTACGATCTTCTTATGCTGGTAAAATAATGAATAATTTCCTAAGGTGCCTAGAACCTCTAAGGTTGCTATAAAACTATGCTTGATCTGTAAATAGGAGAGAGAAGTTCTTGGTTGGTTTTGTTTTTAAGATATCTTTTCCATCTGGAGACTTTAATATAYGAGTGATTTATAATACTACTGACAATTCAAGACACAGATTGTATTTTTTTTTTTAATGGCTATGGTATCACATCTGTCATAATGAAAAATGTCTACAAAATCATTTTCTGCCACAGAGCATCTTCCTAGATTCAATTAAGGAACCTTACTATCTATATGAGTACAGCGTAGTGCTTTAAGTAGAAAGGGATAGGGATATGTGACTGTGTTTGGTGATGCAAAATCAGTTGCAATCAGCTAGGATATCTTAAGCTAAAGATCCCTGTGACTAAGAAGACACAAAAGAAAAAGGAAAGGGAACAGATATGAAGGTGTAAAGGTGATCTTAATGAAGAATGTCTGCAAAATGGCAAACTGAAAAGGAGAAATTTGATTCCTTTGTGTTGTTTTATTCATGTCAAATTTACCTATGAGCTCTCAGCATCCCTGCTTTTCCATTTTTTTTTTGTAAATATAGCTCAGTCTATCAATTATTGCTATATTCTGTTTGTAGTTGTCTCTGTTGCGGGGTAAGGAGAGGACATTCACCTTGCTTCATGCCCTTGTGGAGCAGATCTTCTTACATGAGCCTGATTTGGCTAAATTTTCTCAAGACCTGACAGAATTTGAAGCTCTTCCTGATGGTAAGATGATGGAGGGAAAATATCAACAAATGAAAAATAAAATCCCTCAAACCTTTTATGGAAAATCCCATCATTCGYGTTGTGTGAATGATATTTATTATCATCTTCTTCCCTCTATTCCTTTCCAGCTTCCATGAAAGGACTCAGTGCTGAAGTTGATGGTATGTAAATATGGTTTCTAAATTCAGAGAAAGATTGTCATATGTTGTGCAGTCATTTGGAACAGGTTTTCATTGCACTTCTGCAGTTTGTAAAGAGAGGTAAAGGCGCAAAATATTGAGGTAAAGTGTTGCTATGGTGATATTTAACCTGCCATGTTACTGTGAGGAATTTTTGAAAACAAATATTAAAGTGCTTCCAGGTGGTAGAGAAATATCAAAAATATACTGGCCATGAAAAATAGAATTTTTCTTAAAGACGTTAAGTGATACAAAGTTACTGGCAGAGTTACTGTTGAAACTGAGTCATCAGGTGCAGAAAATATAGCAGGAGAAAACTTAAGTAGCAAAGTTCAAGAACTACTTYGAACCAAACTGATATCCATCTTTAAAAAGGAATACAGCGCAACTGTTGTCAATAGAAGAGAATTAGAAGGTGGTCTTAAGGTGCAAGGTGGGCTTTGGGAGACCTTAAGAACTTACCATTTGAACTGTACCATGTCAAATCAGTGGATTTTAGACTGAACCCTTGGAACTCATAGAAAAAGGTATATAAATGGATAAAAATGTGTTAYATTGTGTTAACAGTTTATAAAAATCTATCTTTGAAAATGTGACATGGTCCTTGGCTACCACTATAGACCAATATATYCCATTTCAGCATTTGATAAGATATCAGAATGACAGTCCCTGCATTTAGTGTGAAAAGTTCTTGCACCATGATTGCTGCATGTTTCAAAAAGGCAAATTAACTTTCCTAGATGAACCTACTAAAAASCCGTATTCCTCTAATTTTTCCACTAGGCATCTAGGCAGTCCTTCACACAACTGCATGTTGGTTAAATTTATAACTTCTTCTCTTTTGTTGTTAGTTTTAAAAAAAGAATTGGAAAATATTATTCAGTGCAGGCGGCTTATCAAACCCAAGATGACCAAAGCAACACCCGAGGAATCACAGTTCTACAAGGAACTAAAGGTAATGCTTTAAACCTTATTGTACATTGGAGATAAAAGATGAGTAATCTACTTGGTTTGTACTGAAACCCGCTCTGATAAGGGATTCAGGGATCATCTTGGAAGGAAAGGAGCTTCTGATAGTATCTTATACCTTATGATGCAGCAGGAGAAGGGCTTTGCAGAGTTTCTATATCTCCTCCTTTTGCTTCGTAGGAAGATAGGCTGGAATGGATGAGGAACGGTTATCCACAATGAGCAGTTTGAAACAACAGCAATTTTAGAGCAATAACAATAACTTCTGGGCCCAAATCATAGGGTAAATAGCATAGAAAAAGATCATAAAAGAATATTGATACCTAAATTATGAGTATAGGTCAACCTAAGATGATTCTGCCCATGCTAATGACTGGACCAGATGGACACAATGGAGAAAAACCTGTGAAACAGACTATTCACAGCCTGACCACAATTTTGGTCAGAAATTAGCAAGAGCCAAGGACAGGACTGTGCTCTTGTCAGTAAAGTTACTCTGATTCTGGACAGAGCTGCTTCAAGTGAGTGCGTTCACCTCTGTTTTCCGGAATCTTTGTGCTGTAGAGTCTTTGGTGGTGTAGACCCCTCTACCCTGGAGAGGAGCTCAGCAGTATAGTCTTCAATAAATATTAAGTTTTTAAAATGAATATTTTACAAAGGAATCATGATTAAGAAATATTAAAGCTTCTATGGCCTGTTTCTGACTCTTTAAGAGTTAGCAACAGAGAACTATGCTGCATGCAAGGGGATTAGACTATGCCAAATGTGGACATATGTATTGCCATGGAAATTAAGACTTTATCCTGCTTAACTTTGTAAATATTTGGTAGATTTAGGTAAATTTAATTGGATGCTGCTGTAAATAAGTTCTCTAATGTTTATCTTCCTTGGTATTTTTTTTATCTTCCATGGTGTTTGATGGCCTTACACTAGCAAGGAAATGTGTGTACTTCTGTAATGTAAAGTTTTATTTTTATTTCAGGATTTAATTCAGAAATATGAAGGGGACTTGTCCAAGCTCACAAAAAGATGTGATGAAATGAAAAAGCTTTATAGTGATATACTGGTATGTATTATATTAAAATTCTGTTTGCACCCTATTTATATCTGAATATGTTTTCATTTTCCATGTGGTCAGGAATATTTATCCTAACTTTTAATGCAGTTACTCCCCCTCCYTTGCCTCTTTCCTCCTCCTCGCCATTCTCTAGTTAGGAGGCTTTTAATTCATTTATCACAGATTTTGATTCATTTCTCTTACTTAGGGAGCTTTTCTTCCCCTTCTGAATAATGCTAGCCACAGATMTGTTTGCATATTTATAAAGCAGCACAAAGGTGAAGCAAATATATAATAGGACGAGTGATCAGAGGCCAGAATATCATCTGAAGGACACTAGAAAGTAATAGTCCAGCTTCCACAGGGGCTGGATATCTGATCGGGAAATGTGTCATAGGTAGCCATGGACAACRTGTTGCTCATTTAAAAAAAAAAAAAAGAAAAAAAAGAAAAAACTAGCCTGCATTTATGATTTTTGTATTCTACTTATAAAATCAATAGTGACCTTGGCATGTGACACTTCTATGGAGTTAACAATAAACTGGGAATAACTGCCTGTGGGATAGCTGTGGGCTATCCACTTCCCACAGATGGTCATTAGCTCTAGGAAATGCCTCTCTCGTTGCCGTTTTAACTGATGGTACACCAGGAGTGAGTGGTGAGGYGTGCCAAAGATCAAGGGCTTGTAGCACCCAAGAGGTGCAATTAGGAAGACAACATGTAAAACTATTAATCAGGTATCACTRGATAAGGTTAAGGTTTTGTGTGGTTAAAAGCTTAAAAGTTTATTTTACTGTGCTATTTTACTGTGTGAGTTCCAAACAGAGGCTTTGCTCRTAAGAACCTTTTAGATGACATCTAGTTGATTGTGTTTAGATAATGACAGATACTAGAAAATGTTAATCAACTGAATGAGCAATAACTTTATGCCCATATATTTCATTTGCAATCTGAAACACTGCAATGCTAGTATATTGCTATTCACCTTGAGAGTGCTGCATCTTCTAATGACAATCTAGCTCTCAATTACAGGCAAGATAAGAACTTGTATCAACACAAGATGTCTTTCAAAACTTTTTATGGAAGTCTTTGGAGATTGTTTTCTAGATTTTACTGGTTGATTAGAAAGTTATTTCAGGCACCTCCTGGTCTTGAACTCATTGATCTCATTAAGGAAAAGTCCGTGAAAATGCTGACCAATTTCTAGAAGTTAACCTCATCAACAAATTTAATAATAAAAATCCTCTTCTAGCCTAGGACTGAAGAATTTTTTAAAAATTATTTTAGTTAAGGCACAGGTCCCTTTACTTTATAGGATGACTGTCTTTACACACTCTTTTAYAGCAGAGTGTGTCTGATGTCAACACCATTTAGATCTTTTTGAATAACTTTTCATCCTTTCATCTTTTTCAGATGGAGAGAAGGAGCAAATAGGGGATAYGGCTTTTTATTAGATTATTTTTTCTCCAAAAACATCTGCTTCCCCGTGAATATATATAATTTGCAAAACCAAATACAAGGGTTTAGAAAAATATTTTGGTTTGGATATGCTGCTACTATGCACGCTAAGGAATATAAACAACTTCCCTAATATACTAATTTTCTATTATGAAGAGGGCCTCTATAACAAACTTCATAACCAGGAAGCTTTCAGTCAGACTGAGCTATAGAGACATCTAGGAAAGACCTCATTCAAGTCCTTTAATGCCAGCCCCTTGTGCCACGGTTACCTGGCACATTTTGSTTCTCAGCTTGCTGAAGGATTTAGTTCAGCTTTAAGTTTTTCTGATCGGCTACTTAAAATAAGAATAGAAATAGAATGGAAAATGCTAAACTTTTTTTTCTTCCAAATTTACAGGTAAAGTTTGGGGAACCACAAGACCTAGACTCTCAGGAACTGTTTGGATGGATATCATCTTTTATTCGTGAGTTTAGGAAGGTGTGTGGTGATGTCATGCTGTAAAGACAACACAACTATTACAAAGAGAAGGGAAAGTCCAAGAAACAACATTTAGGTTAATTGGTTAAAAAGCTGTATTAGGGTGAAATAACGCATAGTATATCATCTTTACATCAGTATATTGTGATTKTAAGAAATATTCAATTGGTACTGTATAGTTTTGTATTTGACTTGTAGAATTACAGATGACTAAGCCTTGTCATCACTTTTTTGAGGTGTGTGCTTTTGTGTCTTGAGATGCTTGTGTATTTAGAAAGGAGATATTCTTGACGTTTTATGAAATCTGTCTTTTGCTTTGATACCCAGTCTTCTGTCTGAGCTGTAATTATTACTTTCAATGATTATATCTCTGCATAGTGATCAAATTTTTCACTACTTTTACTGTGATTTTTCCAGATAATATTTCCTAGATTTTATAATGTAATGGGGAATTGTAACATGCAAAGGAGAATACTGAGCAAAAAAAAATCATGTTTGTCTTCAGTTCTTAGAGCATTGTAGCTTTAATACGTAATCGAGAAAGTGTGTGGCTGGGTAGTTTTTGCTCTGAAGTAATACAATAAAGCAGTGKTTTTTTTATAGCTGATGTCATGGATTCAGGTAAAATACTATAAACATCAATCAATATGTGAGATTTGCATTGGCAGGAAGAGAGCAATGTCAGAGAGGCAAAATGAAAACTTGTCATGATKCATTTAAGTATTGGATGTTGGAGATACTTATCCATAGTTTTCCAAAGAGAAAATACTGTCTTTTCCATCACTTTAATGAGAATAATTATCTGAAGTTCAAAAATGTGTAAGGAAAAGGAGTAAGTGCATAGACAGAAAAGTATATATTTAATCTTGAAAGCAGAAAATAGCTCTGCAAGGCCACTTAAAATATGACATTTTCTCACTGATGTTGAAARGAATTTTGTTTGAGGCTAAGGGTATTATTTGACTGATTTTTAGATCTGACTGGCTAATTTTCAAGAAGTTTTGGCCTTTGAAAATGCTCATCACTCCCTGACTTAAATACTAAAAGCACCAGAAGTTACACCATCAGAACCCTCTCTCAGTTAGCATATAAAATTTCTCCAGCATCTCATTTGCTGTTGCAAATATTGCTAGTGATGAACACTTAGATATTTATAGATTGTTCCAGYGAAGAACCTGGGCAACCACCAGTCAGGTGCTGCAATTCCTAAATTAAGTGCTGGCTCAGTTATCACTCCAAACAGTGAAAGCCCTTTAAGACAATCATCAAGGATGTAAAAACATTTATGCACTGTCTGTTCTTTCTGGAAAGAAGAGATGAAAATGCCCAAGATTTTTCTTGGCCTCAATACTTTAAAAGATGCACCCAGCTGCTGTTCCTGGATCCTTACTTCTGATATGCCATGACTGATGCTGAAGGGAAGAAAAATGTTCCTGCAGATATTGTGGTCATTGCTGCAAAGGTGAGAGGTCTCTTCCACCCCAACCACAATCCAGCTGCTTAGGAGAGGAGATGCAGAGGAGATCCTGTTCACTTTCCTTAGATTTTTCCTTCCCTTTGGAACCTCACAGCTGCTCTTGAGGAAGAGGATCTAAAGAATCTGTACTCCAGTATGCTTAATATAATTTTTGGGCAGGTACTAATTAGCTACTGCTTAGTGTCAAGTAGAGTCTGCCCGAAACAAGGGTGTGGAGTGAAATAGGCAGAAAATTTATTTAGAGATTATGGGTATCTCATCTTGTAATGACTCCTGTAAACTCTGGAATATCTGCTTTACAATCTTCCCAACAGACTGTTGTCAGAACTCTGCTTCCAGTTCAGAACGTGTAGTCATGTCTCTGAGGCAAAAGGAATACAATAAAATAAAGCATAATTATTGTCTCTAGTATCTCTAATACTAATTTTATAAAGAAATATTTGCAGGGAAAAAGACTTTAAAATTTATAGAAAATATTGGCTATATTTTTCTCAAGTTAGCATCAGAATACTGAAATCAGATTGACATTGAAGTCAATGGAGTCTATATATAAATTAAAAACTGTAGCTTGGGTCACTTTTCTGACTGAAAGAGAATTTAAATTTATCTCTATTTTTCTTGTATCTCTATCATAATGCCCTATGTAGTGCACTGTAAACAGTACTTATATTTTTTTGGTGTATATCGTATCCTTTCCACAGTCTGAGACCTCTTCATTTATATGTGAATCATGTACGGTAATCCTGAATACAAGTGCCATTTCCATGGTATCAAGATCCCTGCATCCCTGAACASCATCTCTGATGGTCATGATAAGCTTCATGTTTTCCTACCATTACCTTAGCTCAGGAGTCCTGGGAAGTCTCTTTTAACTAAAGTTTTTTTCCCCCAGTCTTTTTACTCTGTTACTAAATCCAACAGCTTGTACTTGTTTTACAGTTCAGCTTGCATGGCCTCTTCCAATTAAAACTATATTCCACACAGTAGTTGATATCTGTCTTTGTGTGAATATCCTGCATCGTTAATTAGAAAGAAGAATCTCTAAATACTTTTTTGGCAAGAAGTTCTCGTCCCTTCAGAGCGATGGAAGATTTCCCATGGAGTGGGAGCTTGCTGAGGAGACAAGTTGCAGTTCTCTCAAACAAGCCGTTTCTTCAATGCCCTGTGAGTTTCAGGGATCTCCTGATTTATTTGTAAAAGTTGAGAAACCTTCTACCCCTCTCATTCCTTTTCTCTTCTTTTTTTTTAAAAAAAAGATTTACAGCAATCTGAGATTTCAAGTCTCTTAGAGTTATGCTTAGTAATAAGTTTTAATGGTATTTACTGGTAAAGAAAGATGATTGCCACACCTTAAGATTTGTTAGTATTTATTCCTTTATAGGCAAGGATTTCCAGCTGTTTTGAGTTCTAAATCTCCCTATACACCAAATCTATAGAATCCTTCCTCAGAGGATGGCAGACAAATCCCACAGASCTGTAGTCAAGGTGTCAGGGTAAGTATCCTGTCTGCAGAAAGTAACACTTTTCAGCATTTCTACAAGCAACAACTTACATRTGAAAAAGATAATGTTATGTAATGTAGTTCTGTGTCTTTTTCTCACCAAAATTAGTCACAAGATTTAGTTGATCTGAAATAAGTGTGGGTCAAATGCTGATTTTCATTTCATGACAACTCAGCTGTGAAAGAACTTGCTACAAAATGGAATAGCAATTTATTTTATATTCCTTAAAATGCACAGTACTGGTAATATATATAGTGCTTTTGCAAGAAATTAATTTTGGATTCACACATTATACATCAGTTATCCTCATTAAAAAAGTGACTGAGAGCTGCTACAGAATTAGAGAACCAATATAGAAAATTCTGAATTTATTCTTCTGCCTGTGTATTCAAATCTGCTCTAAAACACTGTGAGAAATGCAGCACATAGAGATAGGGGTCACTGATTTGACTTAAAGTCCCAAAAGAACCGGTGTTACATGTATACCAACACTTGCAAAGGTTTTACAAGAATTTGTAGTTAGAAATACAATCATTTTCCCTTAGTGGCAGAAGTTTCCCAGAGTCTACTCAAACTAAAATGCAAGTGTAAAAACCTGAGCTTGTCCAACACTAGATTCGGTGGGGAAAAAATCAAACTAAATGAAATCAGCAGCAACGACAAAATCAACAAGCAACTCAAGGGTTACCATTAGGATGGTGGCCAAACTTTGCTTTTTAGCTGCCTTTTTCCTTCCAATTTGGTCTGCCTGAAGACCAGATGACAGGAAAGGTGACTGCTGATTTGTCCTGACACTTTAAATAAAAAGTTATGGTCATTTGGAAAGTGTTTTAGGCACAGTTATGTATATATGCTTTACAGTTATGTATATATGCTAGTCTTTCAGTTTGATCTAACACCATTCAAATGAAAACACTTTTTTGGAGAAGGGAAAAATTATATTAGATGAAGAATAAAAGCATGAGCTCTCTAAAAGGAACCCTGTTGGGCCCACACTGTAGAAAACTAAAGCCTGACAGTATTCTTAGAAAATATTCCTATGCTTAAGAAGTTGCTGCTAATGATGACTCAGAACCACAAACAAAATTTCAAGCTGCTCACCTTAAATAAGAATGCATTAAAAAATTCAGGCTGTGGTCTGTTTTGATGGGGTGCTGAGGGGCTCTGACTCAGRCTGTGGCTCAGTGAAATGCTGCCCTGCCTCCTTCCCTGGAAGTTTTGCTGTGGCTATTGGTAGAACCAAGATTTCAGTCCCTGGTTCTAAAGAAATATTCAGACTACTGAAACATTCAGTTCCTAAACTGTCTCACCAAAGTAAATGAGAATTTTTTTCACTATTGCTGGTCACTATCCAATTAGAGGGTTCTGAAAGCTGAGCTGTTTATTCTGGGAACAACCTTTCTTTAGGAAAACTCTAACTCGGACTCATACAGGTATGAATACTCCAGGCAAGTAGGATTTTCTTAGCACTGAACTTCAGTATTTCMCTTCATGGCATATTAGAGCAGCTAACATGGTACATCTAACAAGCTGACTGCACTTTTTGGATATAGAATWAAATGATAGCAGGGAATGTAAATTATGCTTAAGCCATACACTTGGTGCCTGTTTGCCCAGGGATGAATTTTACCCATTGAGGATATTTGAGTCAAGGACAGTCAGCAGTAACTAATGAACAAAAAACTACAAGGTAGGTAAATATTTCTTTATGCTCATTTTGCCAATAGGGCAATTAAGATGAAAGTTTCAGATGTATAATTTAAGTTTCTGGATGTAGTTTAAAAATATATTTCTGTGTAGGTGCATAAATATCTGACTGTCCTTAGCTTGTACAAGGAAAAGTAACTGGTATGATGATGTCATCTGTTTTTAGCAKTTCACTGAAAAAGAAAATAACCCCAAAGGTTGTCGTCCCCAAAGTTCCAGTACAGATGAGCATATTTAGGCCAAAACTTTTTGTAGCTCATAGATATTTTCCTGAATAAGCTTTACAGGACTTGGCCTGAAATGATATGATTATAAATAGAAAAAATATTTGATTCACTTTCAAAACAGGAACTTTTTTCAKCCAGTCGATAATTCCCAGATACCATCCCAAGTTGCTGTCATTAATGCTTAAATTGAACTTTGTTGCTTGGAATCCTACCATTTAAAACAATCTGATGTCTCACTTTGTTGTCAGAAATTAAGCTGATTAAGAAGATTAAAAGCAAACAAAATCCTTTTGATTATGGATTTACTGAGCTTGCCCTACGAAAGGACAGAGCAGCTGTGATAACTATGTGCTCCAAGCCAAAGTTCAGTTGCAGTTGCATTTGATGAAAAAACCATGTGGGTGTTTTGGTGTGCCAAGCTCACTGATGCTTTTCTGGCATGTAGAATGTATTATTTAGAAGGACTAACTGTAGTCACATCAAYGGGGGCGTAACTGTGCCATGTACATGTTCAGGGAATGAAATTTAGAAAATGTTTGTGATTTATTCCCGTTGCTCCTACCTCTTCCCTGTGCAAGGAATATCAACTAGGGTGAAAATAAGGAAGGGGATTACCTGTGGCTTTGGATGTCAAAGTTAGCCTCAAGTATTTCTCATAAGCAAGGCTCATTCCTGTTTGGATTCTCTGCCACTGTAAAATAAGTCAGCTTGTGCTGTCGCCTTTCCCTCCTTTGCTACTCAGTCATGAAACTTGTAGGAAACTTGAGACACTGTGTTATCTTTAGTCAAAATTTGTCAGTGAGTTTAACATTTCCAGAAGTTATTACCTTAGGACAGACAGAAGGACAGRATGTGAACTCACAACCATCATTTCCCTAAACAAGTGAGTCAAAAGATGACAGCAGAATGTTAGCTGAGGAAGACACCACTGAGAGAGAGAAACTGGTGGTTTTGATGAAGAGTAAATGAATGGAAATGCTGTATTACTTCGATATGAAATAAATTTACTGTATTTATTCCTCATATTTTAAAGCTGATAATACAAAGATAGATAATAGATATTTATTGTTCTTGACAGCTTTGCTTGGACCGAGCCAGAAAGGTCTGGATAAAATTGCTCAGTGATATGTTCGGGAGATTATTCAAACTTAATGGAAAAATGCTATTAAAAGACTTGATATTTTTCCATCCCTGAGGTGGCTGAAGTTCAGCCATGAGGGATCCTGGACTATGTGTAGTTAATTATACTGGGCCAGGGGGTCCTGTGGGATGAACTTGTCTTCCTTAGAAAGTTTAGAGGAGATCTGAAGGACGACTTTAACTCAGCTCTTGTAGTGCTGCAGGTATCCCCATACTGAYCAACTTCTGTGGTTTGTCCTGGCTGGTGCTGGGTTATAAACATATTGTTCTGAGGATACTTTCAGGCAGCGTGATTTGTAGAGCAACACACACTCTTACAAGAGTCTCTCAATAATAATGATGAAAAGTCATAAACAATTACGAGAGTTTGCCTTTTGGATTAATAGACAGGGTTTGCAAGACACATAGGGAATGTGTTTTGCTTTCCATGCTGCTGGCACACTTTTCAGATTAAAAACAGATGTAGAGCTGAAGAGGGAAAAAATCATTTAACACTGCTGCACTGAAGGGGTTTTCCTGCACAGCACATGGGACTGCCCGTGTGTTGTGAAGCCTTGGAGAGAGTTGAGTGTGCTAAGGAAGAAGAATGAATCTAGCATGTTTTTCTTAATATTTCATTMAAACTTCTATTTTTTTAGATCTTATCTATGTCTTATATTTTAACAGAGACAGTCAGGGGAGTCTAGTATTAACATACTGGAGAAAGGACTTTTATTTATGGCTGTCTCTTGTAATCAGACAAAAAGCGAAGCAAAACTGTGCAAGATATTTGCTCTACAACAAGAGGAGAGAAAGCACCTGACTTGCACATACTAGGTACTAGAAAGTACTAGAATTGGGGTTTCTCAGCAATGTGTAAATGGAGCAGAGCAACCTGGTATGATTCATGCTGAAAGGAGGATGGAGACTAATCAGAACAGTGAATGGATGCAACAAAAGCTGGTAGCTAAAAGACGATGTCTGCATGAAAAGCAGAGTTTTCTTTCTTCTGTTTAGGTTGACATATCTCTATAAATGTCACTAAAAATGACATAGCAAAGCTGTTCCCTATGGCTTCGTTTCTGAATGTCATCACAGGACTTAAAATAATTTTCCTCCCTTTTAAATACAAAACAAGCAATGCTAACAAAGGACTGTTTCTTAATTCACTAACTTAGACATTTCTTTTAACATCAGTTATTCCCACAGCAATGCTATTTTTAATTTTTCACTGGGCTAGGCTATGAGAAACACTCAAAGAGAAATTTATCTGGGACAAATCCTCTTGAGAGGAGGCAATCTGTGTACCTCTATTGATGTCAGAGGAGGTGCACTAAATTATGCCACTTCAGGGTCCAATTTTTATGTGGTTTCCTTGACATCAAATTAGTGAACGCTATCTACAAAGTATATTCAACAATTTAAGCTAAATTGACTGCCAACAGATTTCTGAAGCTCTTGTAAACTCCATTCTAAGTGTATCGTAAAAATGTTGCTCAGTGAAACCAGCTGCTAAAACCAATGCAAGGAAAAAGCAAGTCCCTTTGATATTCTCTTGCTAAAAGGGGAAGATTTTCCTGMTACTCTATTTTTGTGTTTTTCTGACCTTACTATCTGATTTTATTCCACTTGAGTAAAAGTCACACTTCTTGCCTCATTAAAATGCAATTGAAAGTCTATTAAAACCGTTGCATAGGTTATACAGGGTAGCACTTCATGAAATTATTTATTTCATAAGACTGCAAAAACATACCAGATAAATTAGATATAAACACTAAAAGATTGGGATTTTTTTCCTAGATATGAGCCCAATTGCAATAGTGAAAMAAGAATTAGATTTTTACCTCCTAACAAGAACAAGTACCTCTTATAAAGGCAGGCGATATATGTAAGTGGATTTTATGGTCTTTACCAAAGTCACGTTCTTACAATTGGGATAAGCATGTAAATTTGTAAGAGAATTATTTAAAATATTTTGAATAAAAATTAACACAAGCAATGTTAACCTGCTTGCAGATAGCCCCAAACAGAAGTTAATTGTGAAATTTACTGGCTTATTGATGCTATGAACACTTTAGTACTACCTAGAACCTAGTAAAAAGAAGTAAGGAGTAAAAAGAACCTACTGGCTCAAATTTTGCCATAAGCTTTGCGTGGATATAAATGCCAACTAGTTATTTTGGACTCAGTATAGCCATATAAGTCTGGAGTATATCTGGGCATCTGTCAAAGAGTTAAATGCAGAAGCAGACAGCTGTAAGCTTGCAGCGGAGTCAGAAAATCAAGGGTGATCACAGCCCAATTGGGACATACAACGTTTAGCCTGAACGAATGTCACAAGACAGTAAAAAGCCTGAGCAGATGCACGGAGCAGCGCTGTGTTTGGGAAGCAGCATCTCTTTCATCGGAGTCTTCCTGTGCCATCCCCCTGCTCTCTACAGCACCAAAGCACCTTGGACATCCTTGTTAGGACCTCGAGCCAAAGAGCGGAGCAGTGTGAGCATCCTGGTCCTCAGCCAGCTCTGCATGAACCACATTCAGCTAACGGGAAGCTCCGCTTGACAGTGGGGAAATATAATTAGGATATAGAGAAAAGGGAAGGAGAGGGAAGAGAGCTGCTGCTGCCGAGAGGTTAGGAGGGTTCTTGAGGCCTCTACACACAAACAMGGAGCTCCAAAAGCAGGAGAGGAAATCTGATGGAGATTATTTCTCCCTCTTTAAGGCAAATGAGTAATTATATGAAGCAACATGCTCCTTTTTTTCCAGAGAAACTTGAAAGGTGTCATAAAATATTGATAAGGAAACCATATTTAATGCAAGTTTACAAGCTAAGATGTAAAAGAAATGTAAATGTAAGCATGGTGTTGGTTCTTTATTTTTCCGTTGGCTCTTCTCTTTCTCCAAGAAACGTCTAGGACACCTTCTTTTCCTGAGCAAGGGCAAAATGGTTCTGGCTGAAGATGGCTTTAGGCCCCTATATTATACATTCAGAAAGGTAAAGCAGCAGTAGGTTTAGTCTTGCTGAATTCCTACTCTTGAACATTGTTGCTATTTATTTTACTCATTTTTCTTTCAAAGGGAAAAAAAAAAATCCCTGTTAGAGGGAGCCAGATCGATACTAAGAAATTCTGTGTCCGATAAAATAAGAGCAGTCCTTAACCTTGCTGCTTGTGAATTAAACACAAATCTCACTTTTCAACTTGTCCTTTCCGCAGCATCCCCAGGAAACCTCCCTCACTTCACACAGCAATTAAAAAGCAGTCTAACCATCTAAACAAATACTGTTACTGGCAACCTTTAAGATTTCATTCCATTGACTAGGTTGGTTGGAAAAAAAACCTAAAAGGAATTATTTTGTGGAGAAAGTATTTTGGTGGCAGTGCTTTGCATTCCAGTTGCTTAGGTGTGGATTTGGGGAGCAATGCAGGAGTGAGGAGCRCAGCCCTTGCAGGTTCCCCATGAGCCCTCAGGTCCTGGCTTCTTCAGGGAACTATTTGCAGGATCAGCTCTTGGAGACCTCTTAGAAACCTGGGAATTCTCGATAGGAGGCTGTTTTCCAGGTAAGGGCTTGATCCATAGGTACAAAGAGGTTTCAATGACTGCTTTCGTCTTCTTAAYTGTGATTTGGTACCTTGTGTGGATGTCTACAGAATTTATCTACAACRTTGTTGAATGCTTTGCTTTTGATTTTGATTGTCTGAAAATGCTAATTTGATGCAGTTTGAGCCAATTTTTATTTCAGCAATTTCTACCTCAAAATACACTTTGGCTGATGGCATCTATCTTGCTTTCCTTTTCCTGGAACAGAAGAAATTTATTAGACTTGCAATTTCCTCCTTGCTTACAGGACTCAGCTGTTAAGGTGACTGCTGCTGTAGAATTGTCCTTGTCCTTTCATCCTGCTGCTTTCTCTCTATTCTGCAAATGGCTTATTGTTAAAAAAAAAGAAAACAACTTACAATAATCTTATTCACTTCTTAAATTCATATTGTTAATAAAAGTCATCTGACTAGTTACTGTATTTCACTGGAACTTAGCACATTCCAGTTCTAAGCACGCAAAAGTGTGTGTAATTTTGTTCCCAACCTGCACGTTATCATGACTGAACTCTGAAATTAAGTAGCTGTGTTTGCAAATTACTCTAGGAGCATACTTAATTAATAACTCAGTTGCATGCATAAAGTAACCTGCAGGCACAAAAGTGCACAGCTCTAGGAGAAATGCACATAGGTGCAAGGTGTATGGGKTTTTTTGCACTATAGGGAGAACTGATGTAATGGCAAAAAAAAAAAAAAAAGCATTAAATTATTAAAAAAATTTTGAATCTCTAATGAAATCAGCAATTTCAAATTTCAATCTGAATTTGTGCACATGCGCTCACATTCAAAGGCAGTGCAGTAGGAGAGGCRGGAGAGATGTTGAAACAGTGAGGAATTACTTAGGCATTTGTATTAATTTACCAAATGACGTGGAACTGAACTTCCCTGCTGTCGTAACTGCTTTGTTTTGCAGGAGTCCTCTAGACAGGGGTCCTCTGCATCGGCACAAATTTTAAAATCTGCAGATCAGTTTCTATGGAAGGACCAGCGTTGTGAGGCCTGGTTTCGTTTCTCCTTTCCTCCCTTTGCTTACACCAAGTGCTTCTTCTCTACATAACTTTTCCATTTGTGTTTGCCAGCCTCACTATGGTAAGAAGATATTGACGTGATCCTAGAAAAGAGTAACATTTCCTATTGCCAGTTATTTGACCACTGAGTTTCTGAATTTTATAGACTGTTGTATTTGTTGCWGATGAGCTAATAGTGCTTTTCAGTTGTGTTATAACTTCTTGGAGACTTTGCTGGATTCTGAGGTCTTTGTGCTTCACTCCGTTCTCCAGAGCAGCGGACAACCAAGCCCAGCTCACACTTGCCCACAGAAAGCCAGCATTCAGTGCTTTTTATTGGTGCTCTTAGTTACCTGTTGCTTCTTTAATTTTACTGGTCTGTTAGTCACAAAGCCAGCATTTGTTAGTATACGAAGTTAAGATACTGTATGAGCTGCTTCCCAAACCCTGCCTGCGCTCGCACCTTTCCTGACTATGCTGGAAAGACAGGAGAGAGAAGGGCAGGTAGAGATGGCTCTGGACAAGAAGAGCTGCTGGTGGCTCACAGTTGACATGGGACATGTTTGTTGCCAAGCCATTATGTGCACAGAAATTCACTGTMCTGAGATTTATCTGTCTAAAAAACTCAGCTCTCCATTTCTTAGGAACAGTGGACACTTTGCTGTGGAGGAAAGCCTGTCTAGGTTATTCTGCTTCTGGGAGCACTGTATCTTTCCCCAGTCCCTGGAGAGGGGATGGGTTTCCACCAAGACGCCATTTCAACAGCTCGTGGGACCAGATGAGGCAGGAAAGCTCTGCTCTAGAAGCAGAGCCAAACCAGCCATGCTTTTAATCATCTAGAAATACGTGACACCACTGAGCAATGCTACGTGCTCATTTTTCTAACCCTTTTGGCACCCGTCAAAGAGAGGCTACTACTGGATTGCTTAGGAAATGCCTAATCAAAACACTACCAAGAGCAACCATTTGGCAGCACCATGAGGCAATGTTAATCCTCAAAAGAGAACTCCATAAAGTCCTTTCAAGTGTCTAGATGAGCGGCTTTTAGGAGGGCTGCTTCCCTCCTTGCTGCGCAATGGGGAGTCCATGGCAGCACACACAGGCTCCGGGTGTCATGCCAGGATGAACACAGGAGATGCATGCGCAGCCGTAGGGAGAGGTGTGTGCACGTGCACACTCCTCCGGGTTTGGATGCTGTCTTTGGAAAACAAGAGCCCTGTTCAATGGGTTCTTGGTTTCCCCTTGGCTTTGTAGCTGCGTAAAAATTTGGCTGAGAGGACAAGTGTGTGTGTCAGTGCAGGGAGCAAATCCAAGCTGAGGCTCTTGCATGTGCCCAGCTCRGCGAGAGCTGGGCAGGCTTGTTATGCCATAAACGTTGGGAAGAAGGAGAGGGAGAAAGAGGGAGAGAAGGAGAGGGGGGAGAGCAGTCTGCAGCGCTCTGGCAGTGATATCAGACTCAGCATCTCGGCAGCTTTGGGATAAGCTCCCACCTCTCCACTCGCCACTCAGAGAATCCTGGAGACTCCAGTCACAAGGAGAGAGTGAGCCAGCGGAGGCAATCATGGCAATGCCAAAGGGTTTTATTTCTTCGTGACCTCTCTCGTCTCCTCTTGCTCATCAATAATTCACCTGAGTTTTTTTTCCTTTTTCTTTTTTTTTTTCCCTTCACCCACCCTCCTCCTCTCCCATTTTTCAGATGTGGAGAGAGGGGGGAAGAGAGGGCAGCAGAAAGCATCTATTTTGCCAGGTTTGCTTTTTGCGGTGTGTTTTGAAGAGCTCGTGAAAGGACTAAAGAAAGAAAAAAAAAGTGCGGAGAGAGAAGAACGG